>APFE031390717.1:95111-105174 GCA_000404065.3 Pinus taeda | reverse complement strand
ATGTACTTCCCAACATCCTGTCGAAGATTCGGCCAATAGAAATAGTTTTGCAGTACTGCCACTGTTTTCTCGACCCGAAATGCCCAGCAGCCCGACTGTAGTGTGCTTCCCAAATCATCTTGGCACGCTCGCTTGAAGGAACACAAAGGTGACCGAGGTGGCATAATAGGGCATCCTGGAGGTGAAAATCTGCAACCTGCCGACCCTCCAAGAGTGTCTGGTATGTGTGGCCGAATTCTGGGTCGCTTTTGTAGAGAAGTGGCCAATCAGACGTCTCGTGCCCGCAAGAGTTGAGCACGGTGGTTAGCGCCATGATCGGTGGTCGACTGAGGCAATCTGCAACATTATTGGTGCTGCCCTTTTTATACTTGATATTCAAGTGAAACTGTTGCAGGTATGTAGACCACTTCTGATGGCGATCATTCTGCAATTTCCCTTGGGTCTGTATGAACTGTAGAGGTCGTTGGTCTGTGTGGATGACCGTTTACTTCCCCAAAATGTAATGCTTCCATTATCGGCAGGCCTGTACAATGGAATACATCTCTTTATCATAAGTGGGGTACTTCCGGACTGTGTCTGAAAGTGTTTCACTGTGATATGCCACTGGATGTCCATGTTGAGTAAGGACTGCCCAATAGCATAGTCAGAGGCATCTGTCTCAACCTCAAATGGTTGTTGTAAATCTGGTAACGCGAGCACTGGTGCCATGCAGAGGCGATCCTTCAACTCCTTGAATGCCATTCTGTTGAGCTTCAGACAAAAGAATTTTGTTTTCCGCCCGCCCTTGTGACTGACTCAAGGGCGCAAGAAATAATGAGAAAAACCCCACACAAACCTGCGGTAGAAGTTGGTAAGACTAGAAAGCTGTGGGCTCTTGTTAGAGTGGTTGGCAGAGGGCCAATCCCGAATGACTTTGGAAACCTTGGCTGGATCGACATGCACCCCCTGTTCATCAATGATGTATCCCAGATACTGAACCTCGGTCATGCCAAAAGTGCATTTCTCCAAATTGGCACATAGCTTGTGTTGCCGCAGTGTTTGGAGAACCTGTCGGATGTGGTGGAGGTGCTCTTCCCAACTCTGGCTGAAGATCAGACTGTCATCCAAGTATACTACTACAAAGGAGTTGGTGAATGGCCGCGAGATGTCATCCATTAGCCTCATAAAGGTTGCAGGAGCATTCGTCAATCCGAAAGGCATGACCAACCATTCGAAGAGGCCCTCCTTGGATTTGAAGGCAGTCTTCCACACATCGGAGGGTTCGATTGGTACCTGGTGATATCCCGACTTTAGGTCGATCTTGCTGAAATATTTCGCCCCCTTTAGTTGGTCTAGGAGGTCATCAATTCGCGGGATCGGGTACCTATTACGGACATTGATCTTGTTCAGCGCCCGATAGTCAATACAGAGTCTCCACGTCCCATCCTTCTTCGGTACCAACACGATCAAGCTCCCACAGGGTGATGAACTCGGACGGATGTGACCTTTCTGCAGTAGCTCCTGAATCTGCCTCTTGATCTCATCGTTCTCCAGAACAGAGCGCCGATAAATTGGTCCATTGGGTAGCAGTGCACCTGGGGTCAGATCGATGGAGTGCTTGACTTGAGAGTGCAGAGGAACCCCTGTCGGGGAGGTGAAGATGTCCTCGTACTCCTCCACCATCTTGTCCATCTGTATTTGTCGTGCAGAGGGGCCCCGTTTGGAGGCCGCGGCCACTGTCTTCTTCTTTCCTTGAGGGCGTATCATCAGGAAAACAAATTTCCTGGTTTTAGAAATGATCTTACTGCATTGTTTTGCAGTAATCAGAGAGAGGGCGGTAGGTGGTGCCACCTCTGGTATCCTGAACAACTTATTTCCCAACGTAATAATAACAGCACGGGGCCCTTATTCATACACAACATGTCGCTTCCACAAGTATGGTTATCCTAGTAATACATCACAAACTTCAAGGGGAGCAATGTCACACAATACCTCATCCGTGAAGGGCTTGATGTTGTATAGCAGGTGACACTGCTGGCTCACGCGAAGATCTCGTCCTTAGTGAAGCCACCCAATGGTGTATGGTTGTGGATGTGCTGTGGTCGGTAAGCCCAACCACTTCACGACCTCTGCCGAAATGAGGTTCTTTTGACTCCCACTATCAACAATGAACTGTATCGAGGAGCCCTTTACCCACATCTGGGAGTGGAAGAGACGCTCCTCCTCCTCAGGATCTTCGGGTTCATTTTTCTAGATCTTTGCGGTAGCAACAGTGGCGCTGGGGTCTGCATCAATGATCTGCTTCCCTTTTTCACACCCCTTATTGGGTTCTGACTCAGAGTCGGAACATGCATTTGATTCTGAAACCTTTAGCTCGGCCACCAGTGACTGCTTGGCCTGACACTCACTTGTGCTGTGAGTGGAGCTCTTATGGAACTCGCACCATTTTCCAGTGTCCTTTCTCGGCTTCGCGGCACTGTTCTTTGCTTGCAGCTTTGGCTGGTTGTCTTGGGCTGTCCCACCTTGGCTTTGTCCTTTGTTCTGTGGTTTAGGGGCACCTTTCCCCTGCTTTGGATTCCGAGATCCAAAGTCTCTCTTCTTTTTTTTAAACTTCTACTCGACCTTGACGGCATACCGGTACGCTGCACCGAGCGAGGGGATGTTCAGGAATTGTATTTATTCCTGGATGTACTTGTGCAGGCAGCCACGGTATTTGAGTATCAAATGTTGCTCCGAATCCTTGATACCCAACTTTGTGCGAAGGGTATGGAAAAGATTGGTGAACTCCGGCACGTCTTGGTCCCTTCCCTGCTGCAGCATGGTCCACTTTATGTATTCATCCTCATCGCTCCCGACAGGGTAGTACTGCTCCTTGATGGCATCCCGGAACGAATCCCAGGTGGGTGCGGCTGAAAATAGTGAGCCAGTACTTTCATCCTTCTGCGCACAGTAGGTTTCCCACCAGTCCTTGACGTGGGGGGCTGCTTTGAGGAGAGAAAAAACAATCTTTTCCCGGCTCGAAAATTCATGAACAGAAAAATAACCCTCTAGCAGATTTAACCATTTATCTACGGCGTTTGCGTCTATCTGACCCTCGAATATGGGGATTTCAAAATTAACTTGTACCTTAAAGGGTGTGGCGTTTCCAGAGTAGCTGCTGGAAGCCGATGCGTTGCTTCTGGGTAGCCACTCAAGGATCTGGGCAAAGCTGTCCATCATCGCGTTCCGTTGTCGCTCGAGGGCTTCTTTGAGCAAGATTTTGATGGGATCTCCTGCCCCCTCATCTTTCTTCTCATCCGCCATGGGAGGCTGTCGAGATTTACGAGGCTGGTCTTGCAAAGGTTCAACCAGTTCAAGCCCTAACTCCTTATATCCCGACCTTATTGGGGACATGCAAAGAAAAATAGAGAAAAAGCAGACCACTCTGATACCACTGATCCAGATTTAAATAGGAATGCAACAATAATGCATTGTACTCATCCTGATATGTAGCTCATATACTCCCTAAAATACTGATGGTAAAATGCCTTGAGCTTCCCCTGAAGAAAAGAACTCTAAAACCCTAATTTTAGCATCATCGCTCCCCGATCATTGGCAACCAATGTTGGTCACTAGCTGCACTATACTAGCCTTGCGATGCCAATGCATTTTTGGGTTGGATACCTGCGATGATCCCTAAAAGGAAAATTTTCCCAAAGAGGAAAAGAAGCTTCGTGATCTAGAAGCTTCCATAACGACGAGCTAGAGGTTATTCAACATGTATGAGGTTGATTTCTCTCAACTTGGCCCTTTGGTCTTATTCGAATGAGCGACTTTCTTGAGATGAGGGCCTTCTATATTTGGAGAGATCCTAACTCCCTTTCCTTGCCTATATATTCATCTTTTCCCATTCCCAAATGGTTGGCCTTTGGCCATTTGAACCCTTATGCTGAGATAGTGCCTACATGCTACTCATTTGGCTTGGAGAAGGAGTACTTGGAGAGCTTGAGTTTGGACTTGGTGTTGGGCAGCGGATCCCCCGCATAACAGTTTTGGGGTTTGAAGCCCACATTTTTGGGTTGTATTGTAAAAACTCCGTGAAGTGCTCAGAGCGCAAATTGTAATGGGTCAAGTATAAAGGTTGTTTGCCCTAAAATATTATAAATTAATCTAGAAGGTGTCAGCCTACCCATGGTTCACAGACCATGGGAATGTATAAATAAGAGCAAGGCTCTAAGTGTAAGGGGGATATTTTTGGTAATAGAAGTAATATGGGCATCTAAAAGTAATAGTAGATCTAAGTCTGTAAGTGTAATTTTGGGTTGTAATAGGAGATAGAGGCTTTGCAGCTGTGTGCACGAACCCCTACAGCTGTGTGCGCAGGGAAAGAAGTGGATTGTAACTGGATAAATGCATTAATAAAGATAAGTTTATTCTGAAATATCATGTATCTCTTATAGATTCTGGTTTATGCATCTGTTCCTGATTTACGATTATGTGCATGTCTATTTGTGTTAAATAATAACTGAGATAACTATACTTTCTTAAGTACCAAAATATCTATAATAATAATAAGCACAGAAAAGGGTAAATCACATTCAAACTTGACTAAGGTAGTTGCCCCGAGAAGATAGTTACGCAAAAGCAACACATCGCATAGGATCGCTCTGCGCAAATCCATAACACATCAAGACATCCCTAGGGTGCAGAAAGCTAGTTCCAGCACCCTCCCATACTACCTCAAGTGAGACTTCAGTCCTCACTCTATGAACTGTTGTTGAAAGGGCCAGTAGTGTCGAGATTTGTTTAGCTAAACATTTCTGAACTTGGATTAGGCCCCATTAAGCCAACAAATGGTTCTATTGCCAAGACCAGGATTATTGGGTGTGGAGCTTGATTATCTTTTCTATTCAAAGGTATCACCGCATTGGACCCCAGTTCGAGATGCCACCCATAAAATATTTGCTGCAGGGGGGGTCCAAGGGGGGTGGTTGTGACCTTTGGGGAGCCCCCCCCTGGCGCGGGGTTTTGGGGCAGCGCCCCCGAAGCTAAGAATAGATGTAAAATTTCCTTGTAAAAATATAGTAATTTCTAGTCAGTCTGGGTTGTTCATTAGGCAGAGATCTGATGGTAGAAGTTATGTTTAATTTAGGGTTTTTTCCCTAGAAGGCAACCCCTCACTATATATGAGGGAATTGTATTACATCTATGTAGATCTGTATTTTGAGTGAGAAAGAGAGAGGATATTGAGAGTGAGGAGGGTGTTACAGCAGATTTGCTATAGGTTGTATCTCTTCAGTTTGTTGGATAATATAAAAGGAAGGACTGGTTGTTTCTCGGTGGACGTAGCCCAAACTACGCGAACCACATATATCTGTGTCTCTCTTGTTTTATGCGTTTTCTGAGTTTATATTTCTACAATATTTTATGTGTTCCATTGCTCTGTAATATATAATTTTCTAACAACTGGTATCAAAGTTGAAGGTCTATTTGGATGATAAACTCACAGGAGAGAAGGGTTCCTAGTTTGAGTGGGAGCAATGGTGGAAGATGGTAGGTTTAGTGTCAAAAAATTCAACGGCCAAAACTACCAGCTGTGGAAGATGTAGATGGAAGATTATTTTTATTAGATACATCTGTACCTGCCATTGAGCGGAAAAACAAAGAAGCCGACGAGTATGACAGATATAGAATGGGATATTTTCGACAGAAAGGCACTTGGAACAATACGGCTGTGCCTAGCGGCATCAGTAGCATTTAATATTTCAAAGAAAACGACAATAGAGGGTTTAATTTCGGCATTGGCCAAACTATATGAAAAACACTCGGCCTCAAATAAGGTATTTCTTATGAAGCATTTATTTAATATGAAGATGTCACAAGGTGGATCTGTTGTAGACCATTTAAATGATTTTAATACAGTTACAAGTCAGTTAAGTTCTATAGGGGTAAATTTTGATGATGAAGCTAGGGATTTGTTATTTCTGTGCTCATTGCTAGAAAGTTGGAATGGCTTAGTTATGGCCATTAGTAACTCTGTCTCTAGATCTAGTACTTTAAAGTTTGATGATGTTGTCGGCGCAATCCTTAGCGAGGAAATGCGATGGAAAAGCTTCGGTGAGACATCAGGTAATGCTTTGACTATAGAGACTAGGGGAAGAAAAATGGAAAGAGGAAAGAGCTTAGGATATCGCAGTAAGTCAAGAAAAGGCACATCCAAGTCTAGATCAGGGATAGTGTGCTAGAAATGCGAGAAGAAAGGACACCTGAAGAAAGACTGCAAATCTCAAAAGGGAAAAGAAGGAGACGTGCGGCAAGAAACTAATCATGAAGAGAATGTAACAGGTGATGTGTTGCAAGATTATTTGATTCTTTCATTAGAAAATATTATTGATGTTTGGGTGGTAGATCCAGGGGCCTCATTCCATGCCACACCTGATAGGAAACATTTTCATGATTATGTTCAAGGAGATTTTGGACAGGTTTGATTGGGTGATGATAAACCCTGTAAAATTGTTGGAATGGGTATAATTTTCATAAAACAAAAAAATGGAAATCAGTGGCTATTGAAGGAGGTAAGGCATGCTCCATATTTGAAGAAAAATATGATTTCAATAGGGCAGTTGGGAGGTGAAGGTTGCATAACTACTTTCACAGATAAAACTTGAAAGGTCACAAAAGGATCCCTAGTAATAGCAAAAAGAGAAAAGGTTGGTACATTGTATTTATGCAATGGTATTTCTAATTCTGTTAATACTTTAACTTCTACAAGAGAAGATACCGCATTGTGGCATCATAGGCTCAGGCACATGAGTGAGAAGGGGATGCAAATTCTTCACTTGCAACCAAAAAAACCTAGGTTTATTGTGTTCGAAATAAATATGATGTATTTGGTACTTTCAAGAAATGGAAAGCTTTGGTTGAAAATGAGACAAGAAAAAGGTTGAAATGTCTCAGATCAGATAATGGAGGTGAATATTGCAGCAAAGAGTTTGATAGGTATTGTTTAGAGAATGGAATTCGCAGAGAGAAGACAGTTCGAGGAACACGACAAGAAAATGGTGTGTTAGAATGGATGAACAGGACAATCATGGAGAGTGCAAGGTGCATGAGATTGCATGCAGGATGGCCTTTACAATTTTGGTAGATCTTGTAGACATTTCTGTTTATCTAATAAACAGAGGGCCTTCATGTTCCTTGGATGGTGGTATTCTAGAGGAGACATGGACAAGTAAAAAGGCAAACTACTCATTTTTGAAGACTTTTAGTTGTGAAGCCTTTGTCCACATTAATAAAGAAAATAGAACAAAGCTTGAGGCAAAATCAAAGATATGTACCTTTATTAGATATGGTGTTAATGATTTTGGTTATCACTTATATGATTATGAAATTCACAAAATCATTAGGAGCAGAGATGTAATATTCAATGAAAAGGTCTTGTATAAGAATTAGTTGCAAGAAAAGAAACAGGAAAAAGAAAACAAAGAATTCACATTGCTTGACGAAATCACAGGAAAAGTGATGGTGCCTAAAAATCATAATGATCAACAACTAGAACAACAACCACAACAACAACAAGCACTTCAAACACCTGAAAGTGGTGTTAGAAGATCTACTAGGATAAATAGACCCCCTGAACGATACTCTCCTTCATTATATTATGTATTGTTGACTAATTTTGGTGAACCAAAATGTTATGAAGAAGCAGTACAAGTAGAAACCAGGAAGAAGTGGGAGCAAGCCATGAAAGAAGAGATGGACTCCTTAGCACATAACCATACTTGGGACTTAGTCAGTTTGCCTACAGGTAAAACAACATTGTAGAATAAATGGTTTTACAGGCTAAAGGAAGAAGATGGAGGAAAACAGAGGTACAAAGCTAGAATTGTGGCGAAGGGGTTTGCACAGAAGAAAGGTATTGATTTTGATGAAATATTTTCTCCTGTTGTTAAAATGACTTCAATCAGAACTATTTTAAGTCTAGTAGCAGCTGAAGATTTGCATCTTGAACAGTTAGATGTAAAGACAACCTTTCTCCATGGGGATTTGGAGGAAGACATATATATGTAGTAGCAACAAGGATATGAGGTAAAAGGGAAGGAGAAACTAGTGTGCAGGTTGAAGAAGAGCTTGTATGGCTTAAAACAGGCTCCAAGGCAATGGTATCTAAAATTTGACAGGTTTATGTTTGAACAAGGTTATACTAGGTGTCACTCGGATCATTGTGTTTATCTCAAAAGGAAAAATGATGGTAGCTATATTATATTGTTATTGTATGTAGATGACATGCTTGTTCCAGGTTCTAACATGCAGGAAATAAGTGTGCTCAAAAGGAAATTGGCAAACTCATTTGCAATGAAGGATTTGGGTGCTGCAAAACGAATCCTTGGTATGAGAATAACTAGAGACATGAAGAATCACAAATTAACATTGTCTCAAATTGAGTACATAGAAAAGGTGTTGAAAAAGTTTAATATGCAGAATGCAAAACCAATTAGTATACCTTTTGCTAGCCATTTCAAATTAAGTAAGGAGGCATGTCCCAAGACTCAGGAAGATGTTGTGTGTGGAGCATGATTGTTCAGAGGTCTTTGTTTCAGCCATATGTATACCCCAGGAAGTTTGTACACCCCCCCCCCCTGCGGGGGTCCGGGGGAGTCGATCCCCCGCAATTGGGGGGTCCGAGAGCCAGCGGTCCCCCGGCGGGGGCTCGAGGGCAGTGCCCCCGAAGCTAAAAACAGATGTAAAATTACTTTGTAAAAGTATAGTAATTTCTAGTCAATCTAGGTCGTTCATTAGGCAGATGATCTAATGGTAGAACTTATGTTTAGTTTAGGGTTTTTTGCCCTAGAAGGCAACCCTCTCTTTGTATGAGGGCATTGCATTTGAGGCTGTGTAATAGATGTGTATTCTCTGAGCGAGAAGTAGAGACGTGAGACTGTGAGAGAAAATAGAGGATATTACAGTGGATCTGCTGTAGGTTGTGTCTCTTCATTTTGCTAGATAATAGAAAGGACTGGTTGTTCGAGGTGGACGTGGGTGAACCACGTATATCTATGTCTCTCTTGTTTTATGCATTTTCTATGTTTATATTTCTGCAATATTTTATGTGTTCCATTGCTCCATAACATATAATTTTATAACAACTGGTATTAGAACCGAAGGTCTATTTGGATGATAAACTCGCAGGAAAGAAGGGTTCCTCGTTTGAGTGGGAGTAATGGTAGAAGATGGTAAGTTTAGGGTCGAGAAATTTAAAGGCCAAAACTTCTCATTGTGGAAGATGCAGATGGAAGATTATCTATATCAGAAAGATCTATACCTACCATTGGGCAGAAAAGCAAAGATGTCGACGAGTATGACAGATGAAGAATGGAACCTTCTCGATAGAAAAGCACTCGGAACAATATGGTTGTGCCTTGTAGCGTTGGTCGCCTTCAACATTTCGAAGGAAACAACAACAAATCATTTGATTAAGGCGTTGGAGAAACTATATGAAAAACCATCGGCCTCAAACAAGGTATTTCTTATGAAATGGTTATTTAATATGAAGATGTCGGAAGGTGGATCTGTTGCACACCATTTAAATGATTTTAATACTGTTACAAGTCAGTTATTTTCTTTAGGGGTAAACTTTGATGATGAAGTTAGAGCTTTGTTATTCTTGTGCTCATTACCAAAAAATTGGAATGGTTTAGTAATGGCCATTAGTAACTCTGTTTCTGGATCTAGTACTTTAAAGTTTGATGATGTTGTCGGTGGTATCCTTAGCAAGGAAATGCGAAGGAAAAGCCCTGATGCGACATCGGGAAATTCTTTGAGTGCAGAGTCTAGGGAAAGAAAAATGGAAAGAGGAAAGAGCTCAAGGTATCGAAGTAAATCAAGGAAAGGCATATCCAAGACCAGATCCGAGTTAGTGTGTTGGAAATGCGGAAAGAAAGGACACCTAAAGAAAGGCTGTAGATCTCGGAAGGGAAAAGAAGGAGATGCACAGCAAGAAAACAATCATGAAGCAAATGTGACAGGTGAGGTGTTACAAGATGCTTTGATTCTCTCTTTCGAAAATATTACTGATTCTTGGGTGGTAGATTCAGGGGCCTCATTC
>APFE031390717.1:59410-74324 GCA_000404065.3 Pinus taeda | reverse complement strand
CGATTCTGCTTCCCATATACACAATTTTCACAGAAATCAAAATCCAGAGAGCTATTACTCATACCTTCTACCGTACCTTTACCATGAAGTATTAGAAGGCCCTTCTCTCCAATATTTCTAAGCCTTTGATGCCACAACATGGTCTTCTATCCAGAGACCACTAGATTTTCTGCTCCATTTTCAGGAACCATAGACCTATTGCACCCATCAACAACAGTGCTACCTTGCAGCTTGTACAGAGTTCCAATCCGAACTCCCCGCATCAATACCAGTGCTCCTCGAACCATCTTGCAGGTATCCTTCTTGAACAATGTCTTTACACTTGCATCATCCAACTTGCTTACAGAAATCAGATTTCTGGCCAACGCAGGAATATGCAGAACACCCGGAAGGGTTCTAACCCTTCCACCTTGCAACTTCAACTTTACTTTTCCGCGACCAATGATTCTAGCCTTCCTGTCATCTCCTTAGAAGACATCACCACCATCATATTTCTCATACTCGCAGAACCACTCTCTATGGGGAGTGAAGTGAAAGGATGCACCTGAGTCAATTAACCATGCCTCATGATCTACATGTGTACTTGAAGAAGCCAAGTACACATCCCCACCTTCATCTGAGGTGGTTTTCGGCTCTGCAGAAGGAGCATCATCAGATACCTTTCCTTTATTAGGAGCTTTAGATTTACACTCCCTTCTAAAGTGCCCTTCCTTTCTGCATTTCCAGCACACCACCTTTGTAGGTTTTCCTGGAGATTTAGATCTCCCTCTAGAGTTAGATCTCCCACTCGATGACTTATTTTTGTTTCTGTTCTGGGATCGTCCTTGTACAGACAAGGCATCACTATTATGGTTGTCCATGTTTTTCCGTCTCATCTCCTCTGTCAGCAAGGTTGAGACTATTTCATCAAACTGCAAATCAGTTGCATTGCTACCTATTGCAATAACCAGACTATCCCATGAGTCTGGTAGAGAACACAACAAACAGATGCACTTATCTTCATTTGAAATTTTAATATCAACAGATAATAACTGACTTACCACAGTATTAAACGCATTCAGATGCTCTGTCACCGAGTCTCCATCTTTCATCCTCAAGTTATTACAGCTTTTTCCGCAGGAACAGTTTATTCACCAGAGACTTAGATTGGTACAAAGTCCCTAACTTGTCCCATAAAGCCTTTGCCGTAGCTTCCCCTGAAACATTCAACAATACTGAATCTGAGACACACAATCGTATTGTGATCTTTGCCTTTCGATCCAAATTCTTCCATTCTTCATCAGTCACTCCCGTTGGTTTAGTACCCGGATCTACCACGATCCACTGATCTTTATCCACCAATAGATCCTCCATCTTGAGTTTCCACAACTCAAAAATATGACCATTGAACTTCCCAATCTCTATCTTTCCGCTGCTAACCATCTTCTTTCACCACCATAATTGATCTCGCAGATCTCCCTCTGAACAGGGTCTACCACAGGCCCAAGCGAAACCCCTCAGCAACAAAGGCGTCCCCTTGAAGCCAAAACAACTCTGATACCAAATGTAGGTTTTTAACCCTGTACAGAAATTACCTGCATATGAATTCTAAATCACAGGAAAAATAAAAATGCGAGAGCATAACACATAAAACACATATACACAGAGATTTCCCACTGGATCTCAAAACCGAGACTACCAGCTTGATTTTTCATTCTGTTTCCTTTCAATGTTACAATACATATTTATACATGCCGAAGCATCCAATACCATGGACCGAAAAACCATCACGTCTAATACCATGGACCAAAAAACCATCGATCCAATACCATGGACCGAAAAACCATCGCGTCCAAAAAACATGTGCGAAAATCATGCACAAAACCATAGGTGGGTCCGCCCAACCTAACATAGGGTCCAAAACCAAAATTTTCTGGGGCGCTGCCCCGGACCCCATAAAATGGGGTTACGGGTACCCCTCAAACCCCCTGTTAACTATGTGGAAAGAATATAACACAACCCAACAGTTTCTGCATGGCAAAGATCCATAAATTTCAATAATAAGACATCAGGATATGGACAAATTACCAATTGACACTCGAATAGTTCACCAATTACGCTGCAAGAACTATGATGACAATAAGCAACACCACACCAAAAATTACGAGTAGCATGCAAGTCTATACATTTCAAGAAACAATATAGCAAGATTAATAGTATTGATCCACTTTCTTAAGGTAAAGATGAAATGAACAAGAAATAAGAATGAGATACATACCAGAGATGAGTTAGATTTTTTACTCTTGGAATCAATGTCATCTGGGTAAGCAAATTGACAGTTAGACCATCAAAAATAATTTACAAGTATTTTTAAGTGTTTATAATCAATGACCTCCAAGAAAGTACAAACTTTACCAATCATGACTCCTTGCTCATGAACAAGAACTGCAAGATATTTAAATATCTCATTGACTTCTCCAATTTGTTTTTGAATCTCCTGTATCCCTTGTTCCCGCTCTTCAATAATGGCTTCATTAAATACAACTTCATTCTCTAACTGAAGGACTTCCTGTCTGCAACATTCCAAGATCTTATGTATCAAGAAAAGCTTCAAAGATTTCAAAACAATACATAGGGATAACATCCAACTCTTACAGCAAAAAAAAAAAATCAGCTTTAAACCCTTGCATAATTTGCAGCTTTCTAATACATGAGATTGAATTATTATCTTTATGCATGGGTTACCACCTCAAAACTTGATTTTGATAATTAATTTCCACTTTAATAGATCAATTATGGGTTTTTGTTTGATATTTGATCCGACGAGGTAATAAGTCATTGTCACAGGCTAGAAAGCCAAGCATCAAGCAATGCATGTCTCGTAGGGGCATACTTATCAATTCTATTTTTCCATAAGGAAGAAAGCTTCCATTCTATTAAGTAGAAAGGAGTACATGGACCTAAATCATAAACAAAAAGTTTGTAGATCTCAATCAATTTGAGGCCTCACATTCTTTGTTTTTTTTTCCTTTTTTTTTTTGGTTGAAAGGATCGTTAGAAAATCTTTGTTCTTCAAAATTTTGTCTGGGCATTTCATTATTTGAGGATATCACATTCTGCTTCATTGGGGTTAAATAACATTTTCTGCTTGTATTTGGGTATATCAATTCATTTCCCCCAAATTTTTGTGTTGATCTTTGGCTATCTGAATATATTCCATTCTGAGAAACAAGTGATATGACTTCATGTTTCTATTGGTGATTTTGATTATGTCTGTCTATCTCCTTCTGCCACACCGTGGATATTATTCTATTTTTGTTTTTGGGGGAATTTAAACCAATTCTTTTAAACTTTGTGTCTAGATAATTTGATTACCAAAGTATCTTCTATCCTGCAATACAGGGGATATGATTCTATGTGTGTATTTGCAAGTTTGATTTTTCTGTATGTTCCTTTCCAACACACTGGGCATATCAATGTATGTTTGCAATTTGAGGATTTGATAATTGGAGTATATTCTAATTTGTCAAGTTGGGGAAGCCAGGCATTCTGTTGGACAATTTCTTTGACTGCATCACGGAGATTGCTGCAGCCCTAGCTCTTACACAGATGGGTGAGGATGGCTACAGAGTGGACACTACCGTCAGGCTTGCCTAATGGAGAATAGAAAATTTGGCTTCTTATACTTCCTACGGGAAGTCTGATCCTTTCAAGATAGGGATGTGGAATTGCTAAGCATCTTTATTCTGTTATTTAATTTATTTTTCTTGAATCCTATGTTGGACACTTGCAATTTTTAGTATGTATTATGCCAGCTAGATGAGATGGAAAAAAATATATATATATATTATAAAAATTTATTGTGGTTTGAAGCCACATTTGAAGACGTGAGGTATTAAAAATCAGCACGGAGGAAAGAAACATCCACACGTTATGGCTATGGCATCCCATTCATACATGGCATGACCATGATACATCCATCCATCGATCATTATCATCCATGCATTACGGTGCACCACGTCACTGGCCGGGTTCAATTTCTAAATATTTTTTTAATTATAATTCGGTATAGCTATACAATGGGTAAAGACCTTTCATTAGAAAATCGAAAATAACGCGTCATGTATGTTGCTGGCGAGGGATAATAATAACGAGGCACCCACGGAACAAATTACATTTATATTTATTATTTTTATTATTTGTTTCCCACATTATGTTGTTAATGATTTTTTTTTTTTTGGTCCAATAATTCCGTTTTACTTTAAGATCTGTACAAATAAAGTATTTTATTAAGGTTTATTTAGTATTAATCTAATCAATTTGATTAAAACTGCTTGTCAAACGTTGGTGATTTTTATTTTGTCAGTTATCTATTATGCTGTAGTAAAGAGTAACAAGCTCTGTGATGAGCATGGGAGGATTTTATCTTTTTATTTCTCGCAGGATTTGTACATGTTTTAGACTTCTTGTCGTGTCTTAAGTTGGCTTTACTTTTCTGATTTTAAGAATCAAATCATGAGTTCTAAGAATCTGGGTTTAGTCATCAACTCCTATATTTTCTACATTTTATTCCTGATTTGTTGGTTTTTGCGCTCGGAATCTCTCTGAAGGTTGACCCTGGCATCATAGTTTCTTTTGTCTTAGTGTCAACTAAATATCTTGCTTTGATTTCTTCGAACTTCCTATTTTTGACATTTTATTTCAGATTTTTAGGTTTTAGATCTGTGCAGTACCCAAGGCTTCTCTTCCTTCCTGGGTCTAAATCATATTTGTTTGGGGGTCAATGTGATTTGATTTATGATGAAGCCAAAGTTTGCTACCATTACGAATGTCAATTGCCTGCATTATTGTGTTTGTAAGCTACATTTATTTGGCCACTATACTCCTATTTGACCATTATTCTTCAGCCCAACTCTGCTTGATTGCCTCTTGATTTGAGATCTACAAAATGAGCAACTCATATTGCAGTGCCATGGCTATGGTTTGAAAAAGTGTGACATATACATTTTACAGAGGTCTCCTATTTCAAAATCTAGGGGGCTAGTAACATACTTGGGTCATTATCTCCCCACATAAAACTTTATGAGCAACATCGCCCTTCAATAAGAAAGGTGTTCCTCAACAATTGTTCATATGAAAAATCAAGGCAAGCACTGCCTTGAAGTAATCTTATAGATAGAATTTGCAAGAAAAATAAAACATACAAATAAAATTTGACTAACGAAACTAGTTCCATAAGTTGTCTTTTTTATCATACCAAAAACTTAATCTTGACCTCGTCATATGTTAATTTTCTTGGTTTAGGCTTGAAATCGGATGAGTGGTTGGATGTGAAGCATTTTTAATGCTCTAACACTAATCAAGCCATCCTTTTAAAAAAATTAATGACGAGTTATAAGTGCCACATTATAGATTAACATATGGATATTATGTTTTGCGTAGTAATGTCATGGTTAATAAATTAATATTTACATCAATTGTATAGAATTTATATATAATGGGATGTATTAAAGAGAAGTCAATAATTAAATACTGATTGCAAAAGGATGTTTTTTTTATGGGTACATGAAAATTAGGAGTGTGTTTTAAAATATTATTAAATTAATTTGTTTTGAAATTGTTAATAATAATTTGAATTTAATTATAGTTTTCATAAATACAGTGATTGATATAAAAATATATTATAATTGGGATATCATATTTTCAATAGGTTGCTATGATCATTTGATAAATTATGCATGAGTAAGTGAAGTGGAGTGGTCACTGGTCACAAGTTGTGATCACTTAAAAGTATCCTTGGGTTTTCTTTGAAAAAGGTTGGGATCTTCTTTGGAGATAAACTTGAGTGATAGCAAGGATGTCACTATCTCTTTCTTGATAGGTGAGGTGTGGTAGGTGTTATAACCACTTTGATTCCTCTTGATAGTTTTTATGTAGCTAAAACAAAATTTTCCCACATTTGCAAATAGAAGACAACTTCCTCGGATTGGGAAGTATGTTTTTGTTTGATTGGCATAACTTCCTTATTAAGAGTATTCTTCTTTATGCCCAATTCAATGCTCAATATATTATCGATTGCATGTTTATATTCTTCCATTGTTAGGTCATGTGCCACATCATCTCTAACTAGTTGAGACACTAACATCATTACTTACTAGGATATTATCTATAAGTAAGTAATGTGGTGATGTTTCAAAAAGTTTCTTGGTTGGATGAACTCCTAGGAACTATTCATGGAACACTACATCTTGACACACAATCACTTGCTTTGTAATTTATCTAATTAATTATTTATTTACAATTGCTAATAAGAATATTTTAATTTTTAGCACTTTTGACATCAAAGTCCTTCATCTTTTACTAGCTTGTGAGCTTAAGTTCACCATTTGAATTTCTTATTCTTAACTTGTCCACCTCTTTCGACATTTTTCTGCCTATGGCCCAAATACAATGCTACAATTATCATTTTAGGGAATATACTGACAAGGGTCCAAAATGACACTTATTGAGATATTGGGGAAAATATTGCAGAAATATCAGAAGGGATAACTTAGAATTTAAGACTCTTTGAAAAATATCAAACGTATGGATAATTTATACGATCTTTTCTTCTATGACAATATTATTGCAACATCTATGACAGTGAGCTTTACCATATGTAATGATGATCATACAAATCACTTGTGTACCTGACATTGTCACTTATAGGGTCATGTAGATGTAGTTTGAAATGAACGACTATAATTGGAAGCTACAGGAGTACAATGAGTGGACGAAATTACTTGGTTGAAATCATAATATATTAATTGTACCATAAGATGAATTTTGATTGTGGTTATCCTGCCCTTGTCTTGTTATTGCTTAGTCCAAAAATAAATAAATAAATAAATTTGGGTTGCAATGTTCCACAAATATAGTCCTTTAGTTATAATGGAATTCATGGTATAGATACCTTGGGAAAATTATAGCTTGCCCACTAGAAGGTTAGCAAGAGTTTCAGGAAGGGTTCTTAGGATATGTGTCGTCGTTTTTCCTTTATGTTCTAAGGACTTCGGGACGAAGTCCATTGTTAAGAGGGGGTGTATGTAGTGCCCACTCTAGTTTTCTGACCCTAATATGACATTATCTTAGATACTTTAGTCTATGAGGAACTCAGGTTGAGGATCTAGAAACGTAACTCTATTATTAGTGAATTTGATGGTTATGTATGTTCTCTATTAATATTATGATTACGATATAATTAATGGTTATGTGTACTCTCTATTGATATCATAATGATGATAGTAGTAAATGATAGACATGTTTTCTATTAATGTTATAATGATGCTAACCATGATGGAGGTATCCCCTATGTTAGATACTTACAATAGTTATGGTTCACAATGAACAATGATGTGAATGACCAGGTGATGGTAATAATGCTATTATGACAATGACTAACACTGAGAAACCTAGTTACTAATTATTATTGAGTATGGCAGGAAATCACCAGAGGCACTCGCACATGACGAGTTGACGACACCTGGTTTGATGAAAATTTATATTATTTTATCTTTGACATTATAAGTCGATTTCGAAACTTGCTATATATGTTTATCTATATTCTGATAATATGTTAATGGTTGCAGGAACATTTAGTTGCTTGGCCGAATGACTCACATATGGGTGATGGGGTTGTACATGTGGATGGAACTACATGGGAGGGGTGGGATAGAGTCCCTGATCTCACCCACTAGCACTCTCGCCGTGACTTGGGCTGGAAGGGTTGAAACACCTTCGCCTTGAAGATCACAATGCCATGAGGGCAGGTCCCAAAGTTGGTTCGCTCATGAGGAGCCTACTGGGGGGCGCGCATCAAGGCAGATTCCTTGATCCCTGGCACCATTAGTCTCACTATAGCAGGCAACATAAGAGACGATAGTGGTCTATGATGTTGCACGATATTTTCCCCTCGTAGTCACTGGATGCTTGAAGGGCAAGTGGTGTGGCACCCTTGAAATTTCAGGGAAATTCTTGAAGGGCACGACCAACTTGGCACCCTTGGCATCACAATGAAATTGTTAGGTGTGGCACCCTTGGAACTTCTAGGGAAGTTCTTGAAGGGCCCAACCAAACTTGGCACCCTTGGAACCATTAAAAATAAATAAATATAAGTAAGGAATGAAAACTAGGTAAATTTACGTCAAGGGTAAATGATGATTAGAAACCAAGGAAATTAAATCAAAAATAAAACTTGGAATAAGGAGGATCATAGGAAGAAATAAAATAGAGTACCTTAAAAACTCTACCCTTCCCATGTTGGGAAGTACTAGGTAGATTAGGTGGGTTTAATTAGGTAAACATAAGGATAAAGATTAATCACAAACTAATTAAACCTAATTAGGAAAAGAGGAAGGTGAATTAAAATAAGAAAAATAAATTAAATTTAGAGAAATGTAGAGAAGCTCCATGTGGCATCAACCATCATAGAATATCCCTCTAAGAGATAACCTGAGTTAATTTAGGAAGTAGATTAGGGATAAAATCTTGACTCATTAATTGACTCCAAGTAATAAACACAATTCAAGGAATAAAAGGGGGGAATAAAGAGACAACTAGGAGAAGAAATAGGAGTCTTGTGAGGTGAGGAAGATATTAGTTTTAAATAAAAAGTTAAGTAAATAATTTTGGGTGACCCTTGATGAGAGAGTGACACATGGGTAGGTGAATAATCAAGCTAGTAAATAATAAAAAAAAAATATTATAATTATGCATGACATGCCAAGTGTCATCTATGAGGACTCTTATAAAAGAAGGGGCAAAGCCATGGTAGGGGGACTTTTTGGGGGGGGGACCCTATTCTTGGATGGATGATATGATGTCAAAGCAGTGATTATGAAGCTATAGTGAGTTTGGTGAGGTAGAGGGTTTTTAGAGAGGGGACTGTTGAGCTAAGGTTGCTCTCCTCTGCCAGCTAGATTCTTCCTCCATTGTACAACCCCATTGCAGCTCGAGGGTCTGCAGGGAAGAAGAGTACCCAAGGAGTAGGCTGGGAGGTTAACCAGTGGGTCTCATTTTCGGATCAAGTGCGTCATCATACACTCGTAGAAGTGACCGGAAACAAGGGAATACCAGCGACAACAGAGCAAGCAGAGTCTCACCTTCCGGTGTATGGTACATGTGTATTTCGTTACTACTTGATATGAGATTAAAAATATGTAAATGTTGTGTTCTGTTCCTAAAATGAGTATCAGCAGTGTGTGTGTTGAATGAATTGAAATCTCAATGTGTTTCTTTACTGGTTGTAATTGTTGTGTAAAAAAAAAAAAAAAAAGTATATAGTTTTAGTCGGGGGTCCTTACACCAGAACTAAGGTCTCTGAAGCACCTCTGCAGAAGACTGTGGATGTAGTAATATCAAAGAAGAGCATGACACACAAAGTCTGAGCTGAAGGACTCATACAACCATGAGAAAAGGAGTATGAATGGATTCAGGAAGCCTTTCGGCAAGGAAATGACCAACTTCACGAATTGGAAAGAAACAGGGTACTTCTCAGAAGGCAGAATATGATGATGGATGTAGATATTAAACATGGGAAAAAGAACTAAAGGAGGATTTTTCGAACAACAAACCTGGAAATTTGCAGCTGGATACATGCAAACCTAAGGACAGATCGAAGGAATGCGACTGCAGGGTAATTGGTCCAATATTATGGTTAAGACCACGCCTCACTCTCGAGAGAAATCGAGAGAATGCACCGCATCCAAAAACGCCCATAGCGGTGACGATAGAAACTATGGCGAGGGATGTTCACTAGAATGCGCTAACAATGCACCAAGAGGGTGCGACCATCTAACTAACCGAGGAGGGGATAGTCTCAGTGCTCCAAACAATTGAAACAGAGTGTGGGACTATAAAACAGTCTGTTAGGAAGCTGAGCGACAACGAGAGTACGCGTAGGCTCGGTATGTCCCACAGATCGCAGTTGCGTAGAATGGACTACACTACTACATGGATAAACAAGGAAGTGGTCGTTGGTGTCATTGTTCATGACAAGACATACAATTTAAGACAAAAAGAAGTGGGTGGTGGACATTTAAGACATAAGGTCATAAATCGATTCGAAATGATCTGCCACCAGTATAGTATTAATGAGTCAGTAAACAAGGAGAGGGTTGATTTGAAATTACAACGGGCCTATAAATCACGGATGACCCCTTATCAGGAAACCCTTAGCATATAGTTATTGCATTATCAAGCAAGCAGGCATATGATGAATGAGGAGGTTGTAAGAGCGAGTCCGTGGTTTGAAGCCTTGACGAAGGATACACAAGAGTACTTGATCAGACTCATGTCAACCACTAAGGGAGCCTCGTAGAATCCTATGCCATTGAGAGGGGATACACCAGAAATCCCTAAATCACCACAGACATCGAGGCCCAAGAAGGACCCACAGGTAGGAGGACCAATCCGTATGTCTCCACGAAACCCGTGTTTCGATAAATTGTTAATGGAAGAAAAGGGAAAAACAATTAATATTGAGAGCAATGATGAGGAGGAGGATCCTCCAACCTTTGTCGAAGAAATGGAACCAGAAGCAGAGATGGACAAAGACATCCAGCCAGTATGGGCCACAGCAAAACTGCCCAAGTATGTCCCTCCTCAGAAAGGGAGGGAAAAGGTACCTAAAGATTTAGATGCCATTAATAACATGTTTAACACTCCATCCCTCCCCAAAGGGGTTCTGTTTGAAGGAACAGCTGTGGGCTGCATCCCCTCTTTGAAATTTGAAGACTGGGACCTTATAGGCAGCGAGAAGTTTCCCCATTTAGAAACTAGCGAGCTAATGGAACTAAGCACGGAAGGGGTCGTTACAACACTACAGCCACGAATATGGCTATGCGGTGTGGAGAAGGCTAGGCTACTCCACCTCCTATCGATTCTGCACTTTCATCGAGCACCGATCACCATATTTGTCATCAAGAAACTACTTTGCTTAGTGCATGATGGGTACTTATGGCTGGAAGAGCCCATTCCTATCATGGCAAGGCTCATTCATCAGATTTCTTGGCTTCCCTGTGCAGGAAGGGACCCTGCAGAAATAGCTAGCACAAGTGACTTGACGCTTAGGAAGGCCATGAAAAAGAAATACAAGTTGGAGAAAAAGTAGAGGGGGTATGTTATTACTAGTATTTGGAACAAAGGGGTCTGCATCGCCACCAAATTGTTGGCAGGAAAGGTGATGAGAAAATGTAGGGGCAACAAGGTACTAGCAACGATCATTTCGTTAGTCGAGCAATGTGCAGAGGGGGTACAGTCCAACTCGGTGTAGTTCCTTCGCGATGAGTTCCTGAAAAACTACAGGGAGGCCCAAGAATAGGGAGACCTTCCACTTCGCATGGTTGCTCTCATCCATACTATTGGTTATAGGTGAATTTCCAAAAGATAGTTAGTTTCCTCCCCTTGACCAGGACTGGCCAGAGGTAGCAAAATACGCATCGCTATGGGCGACAAGGGATGTCGCATGAATCTACGAAACCAAGATCTTCTGGATACTGATGGAGGAAAGCATACGAGTGTGGATCACTAAATGGCCATGCCTGTTTGCCATAGTCTACGACAGTGTAAAGAGTTTTGCAGAATTTCAAGCAAATATCCACCATTTGTATATCAGGGCTCAAAAGGATCCAAAGAAGAAGTGGACCACACTCCCCATCATCATAGTAGATGATTCTATGTTTGCGGTACTCAATATGTGGCCACCAGAATGGTGCGCACCAAAATTGGTGGTGTGCGATGAGATGGAGATCCAAAGGCAGACGACTACTGTCAAGAGTATGGCACAACAGAAGTGGAATGAACAACTAGCTGAGGAAGTATGGGCATCCCAGGAGGCAGCAAAGGCCGTCGTGGAAAGGACAGCTGCATTAGGGGGCACTCCAACATAGGACAAAAGGGGCCCAAACTTGACTGCGGGGCGGAGGGCAGATAATCTGATAGAAGGCATGGAACCGAGCACCACATCTACACCCTTAAAATAGTTGCACGCGACAGAATGAATAGGGCCTCGGAAGAAGACCAAGGCATCCAAGTTGGATGGGTAGCCTATCACACTGACTGAGGGTGGCCTATGTGAGATTGGTGATACAGTTCATGAAGTCACCTGGGAAGTGCTCCAAGAGGCAATGACAGAGCAACTGAGCCTTCAACACAATGAATCAGTAGCATAGATCTAGTAGTTGGAACAAACCATCGAGGAAGCATCTCGTTGTGCTCCCGAGATCGAAATTGCACCAGACTTACCAGTAGGCATATGGATTCATAAATTGGCCAGCTAATTCCGTGAGGCAAAGAAAGAAGTCATGAGGATCTAGTTGGACCTCAAATTACAGATCACAGAACTAAAGTTGAAGGCACAACCCTTTACACCACTAGAGGTCTGCAAGCAACGACACTAGGCCATTCAAGTAGGGTTGGAAACAATAGAGCTTGCCTTACAGGAATGCAATAGATTGCTAGACCAGTCACTTTTCACTCTTAGTTCACTACAGGAAGACCCAATGCTCCAAAGGATAGTGACAGAAGTGCAGGAGTTGTAGCAGGCTTATGACAACTTCAGGGGGACAGCACAGACGGTCGCCCTTACTCAGCAGTTGGCTAATATGAAGGAGGCCTAGGCTCTAAAAGCCCATATGGATGCCGCGTGCCAGAAGGAAGCAGTGCTTAAAGAACACATCCAGCCTTAGCTCGAGTAAGCATTCACGGTCACCGCCAAGATTGAGGGAAAGCTAACACACATGCAGGCTGTATATGCACTCAGGCAAGGATTTGCGCCTACTGACAAAATGTCAGAGATGCGCATACAATGAATACAGTAGATGATAGAGGAATGCATAGCGACATAAGAGAAGTGCAGAGATTACTATATGAACTTTGTGCAAAGATTAATGCACCAACCAAGTGACTTGGGATGAGTCACAATTATTGTGTTGGGGGCCTGTTGGGGAGTGAATCCCTTGTGTAATGGTTTTGGGGCTTGAAGCCCACATTTTTGGGTTGTATTGTAAAAACTCTGTGAAGTGCACAGAGCACGAATTGTAATGGGTCAAGTCTAAGGGTAGTCCACCCTAAAATATTATAAATTAATCTAGAAGGTGTCAGGTTGCCCATGGTCTGTGGACCATAAATAAGAGCAAGGCTCTAAGGGGAGATTTTTGGTAATAGAAGTAATATGGGCATCTGAAAGTATTAGTAGATCTGAGTCTATAAGTGCAAGTTTAGATTGTAATAGGAGATAGAGGCTTCGTAGCTGTGTGCACGGAGGCCTGGTAGAGTCCGCAGTTGTGTGCGCGAACCTCTGCAGCTGTGTGCGCAGGGTAAGAAGTGGATTGTAACCAGATAAAGGCATTAATAAAGGTAAGTTGATTTTGAAATATCATGTATCTATTCTAGATTCTGGTTTATGCATCTGTTCCTGATTTACAATTACGCACATGTCTGTTTGTGTTAAATAATAACTGAGAGAACTGTACTTTCGTAAGTAACAAAAGATCTATAATAATATTAAGCATAGAAAAGGGTAAATCGCATTCACAATTGACTAAGGTAGTTTCCCTAAGAAGACAGCCGCGCAGAAGCAACATAGCACATAAGATCGCTCCATGCAAACCTAGACCACATCATGACATCCCTAGGGTGTGGAAACCTGGTTCCAGCAACCTCCCATACTACCTTGGGTGAGACTTCAATCCACGTTCCGCAGGCTGTTGCTGAAAGGGCCAGTAGTGTCAAGATTTGTTTGGCTAAACATTTCTGAACCTAGGTCAGGCCCCATTAAGCCAACACTTGGACATTCACTCAAGGAGAGCTTATTGAAATCAAGGCTTGGTTGTATGCTCCCTCCTTTATTCTATTAATATATACAACTGTTGGTTCACTTTCCATAAATGTGTGTGTTATTGCATCATTTATCTTAATGCTCCTTGATCTATTAAGTGGATTACTTTCGATTATGCTATTTTTATTTGTATGCTTTGTTGTGTATTTGATTTCCTGTGCAAACATTCAAAAACTGCGAAAAGTATGCCTAAGCCCGAGGGAGGTAATGCAAGGTCTTCAACTAAGGAGGATATTATAGCATTAGAATGAGATAGGCCATCTTCCTCTTATCTCATTTCAATTTTAATTTAGGAAAGTGTCTTGTAAATTGTCATGTAGGTTTCTAGTCCCACTCATTTGGCTAGATGGATCATCTCTATCCCCAGAGAGGATTTTCCTAGACAACAATAGGTGATCCAAGAATCTGTGTCAAGTCAAGCGTCAGTTCTTTTCAAGAGTTAGTATTGTAAAATTGTAAAAGACTCATTATTGTAAAAATTCAATGTGCCTAGAGTTGAAAAGCCATTGTTGGGAGGTATAAGAATCATTGTTGGATAATGTCATGGTTAGGTTGCAAATCATAGTGTGATTTGGTAATTGGTCAAGTACAAGAAAATCATTGTAAATTATATTGTATCATGGATCATAGTCCCTGATACAGGAGTCCACACTCTTGTTTCATTTCTGGTCATTATAGGGTGGTAGGGAGGTGTTAGGCAGGCGCATGAAGTCACCTACAGGTTGGAGCTTGTGAAAACTACAGGGTGGTAGGTTGGTCTAGGATGTTAGGGCACCATTCAGTTGACTACTGAAGAAACCAGGGTGTTGGGGTGTCCTTCCAGTGGGCACTGGAGAAGAATGTTTTTCTAGAATTCTAGGAAGTTGTAAATTTCATTTCAGTTGAGGCTGAAGATTAAAGATTTTATTAGAAAAGCGTTCTGTGGTTTTTGACCCGAAGGGGGTTTTCCACCTAAAATTGTTGTACCTACTGTGTTTTATTATTTATTGTTTTTACTAGATAAACATTAATAATAATTGAATATTAACTAATGCTATAAAAAGATTAAAAACTGCTAAT
>APFE031390717.1:29914-59253 GCA_000404065.3 Pinus taeda | reverse complement strand
AAGGAGATCATGGAATATACCAAGAATAGATTTCCTTTGTTCAATGGAAATAACTATGCACTTTGGAGTGGAAGAATGGACGTTCATTTGTTGGCACAAGGACACAAAAAAGGATTCACATCGACCCCTAGATGAATAAGGTAAGAAAAATATGGTATACGATGCGAAGGCTAAGGATCTTATTAGTAGAGGGCTTATCAAATCTATCTATCTTAAGGTATTGAGTTGAAAAACTACTAAAGAGGTATGGGCCAAGCTTGAGAATATATATGCAGGTAACACATAGGTGAAAGAAGAAAAGCTTCAAATTTTTAGGGCAAAATTTGAGAAACTCATAATGAAGGAAGATGAAGAAATTGTTGCATACTTTCAGAGTATTGATGAAACAACAAATACATTGGAAGGTTTGGGAGAACTAGTTAACACAAAAATTGTTGTACGAAAGATCCTCGAAACCTTACTAGCAAGATTCAACCCAAAGGTATCTGTCTTGGAAGATAGATCGAATCTAACTATTGGGCCGTGCAACAGGTATAAATTTACCCTTGATTACACTATCCTTTTCCTCCTTTTTATGCATTCGTGCCATGTTGTAATAAGGTTTTGATAAGATTTCGATAGAAAATGAATGAAACTACTTCTGATGCGATTTGACTATCAAAACTGATTTTCATTGTTTATTATGCATAAATTGGCAAATGGAACAGTTGTTGTTCAAACTATTGAACAGCAAAGGCTAAACAGAGGAAACAACACATGTCTTGTGCGGTCAAATTGAGAAGCGAATCAGAAGTATCAGTGCAAGATAGAATACTATCTAATAATAGCATTTAATTGTGAATTCCTCAGTATCTCCTAATCCTGAGGAATCACATTTATCTCTTTTTCTCTTTGACTATAAGAGGGAAAAGACGAATAGAATAGAGGATGGAAAACTTTTCTCCTTATTATGAAGGACATCATGTTCTAATGACAATTGGATTTGATGAATAATATATAATTTGCATTGTTGTTCATTTACGACATTCTGAAGTAATCAAGTAGTAATCATTGGTGGCTTGGGCTCAGTCACTGGTGGATTTCACTGTTGTTCCCTGTTTTATAGTTTACATTTCTGCAATTTAATTACTCTGTTTTATAGTTTTATGATTGATTTACTTTCACTAGTGTTGAGTTTGTATATTCATTGCATTGGTTCTTATTTCTGTTTATTGTTTCATTTATTTAATATCGTGGATTGAGTTGATTAAGAATCATTTATTGTTAATTGAATGCTAGAGTTTCATTGATTACATCATATGTATTACTTTTATGCATAAGTCTAGATTCAGCTAAAAGAGATCTATTATCACTATGGTGCACTTGGTTGATGTAAATGCAGTTAGAAATTTTGATTAAGATTTAATTGTGATCTCGATTTAGATTGAGTTTTGATGTTTTGATGTTTGAATAAGTTAATTTCCTTGAAGTTACAAGTTGGTATTTTATGGTTTGATCTGTTTACTCTTGTATTGAATCAATAAGTTATTTTAAAGCATTACTCTCTGTAGATTCAATGATTTACATTACTTTCACATATTGTGTACACTCTCGAAGCAAAAAGACTTACCCAGGTTGATAATTAATGTGAGGCATTTAAGATTTCTAAAAGACACCTTATTTGTGCCCAACATTTTGGCGTCGTTGTTGGGGGGTGTTTCCGTTTCACAGAAGGTGACGTGTGTTTTATGTTTGTGTGTTGTGAAAGAACTGGGTATTAAAAACGGAAGGTAAGA
This sequence comes from Pinus taeda, assembly GCA_000404065.3. Taxonomy (NCBI): domain Eukaryota; kingdom Viridiplantae; phylum Streptophyta; class Pinopsida; order Pinales; family Pinaceae; genus Pinus; species Pinus taeda. Next base: position 57,478 of record APFE031390717.1, on the reverse strand, counting down.
ACCTGCATATGAGTAAGTAAAGTGCTTGCTCCCTCACCCCCTTTTCAACACAATTGTGTAGGAATAGATGTTTGATGTGTGTTTGTTGTGAAAGAACTAGGTATTAAAAACAGAAGGTAATAACCTGCATACGAGTAAGTAAAGTGCTTGCTCCCTCGCCCGCTTTTCAACACAATTGTGTAGGAATAGATGTTTGATGTGTGTTTGCTATGAAAGAACTGGGTATTAAAAACAGAAGGTAAGAACCTACATACGTGTAAGTAAAGTGCTAGCTCCCTCACCCTCTTTTTAACAAAATTGCGTGCGAATTAAAGTAGAAATAAATGTTTTAATTTCTATGTAAATGACTAAGAAGAAAAAAGCAGAAAAGGATTTAATTCCTCCGCCTAGATCTGAAAAATCCAAGGGATCGGTGCCCCTTGGATGATCAACCTTCATCAATGAAATCATAAGGAAAGAAAAGTCTCAGTCATCAGTAGGACCCCAAATCGTTTCTACAAGAAATCCTATTGTAACCCTTCAAGCCGCAAGATCACCATCTATAGCTGACACTAAGATTCACAGCAAGACTAAAGGGTCTGAATAGAGTTGTCAGAATACTGAAAATCTGCAATTTAACCCTTTACAAGAAGGGAACTCTTGCAACCTCCATGAAGGAGAAGGAGAAATAGGTAGTGTTGAAAAGATTAATTCATTAAAACCCAAATCTCCTGAAGTAGTAGTTGAACAGAGGACACCCAGTATTCAGGACCAAGGTTATGTTGTTAAAATCATTTTAAAAGTCTCTTCTAGCTCCCCTAGAAACAGAGCTCCAGCTCCAGAAATCCTTGAAGAATATTGGCATATTTTTGACCAAATGGCCAATAATATGCAACAACCTCAAACATCTACATTGCAATACCCTTGTTGATACAGTTGTCAATGCTCCCATGCAATCCATTCCATTACAAAATATTCCTACCTTCCATGGGCTAACTTCAGAGGATCCTGATTCATTCCTTTTCGAATTTTATGTTTTATGTAGGGGATATGATTACACTACCGGCCCCCAGAAACTGAAGTTATTCCCCTCTACTCTTAAGGGAGTAGCTCTGCATTGGTTTATGGGGCTTGGTGGAGGTACTATTAATGACTGGTACCAAATGAAAACAATCTTTCTAAAAAAATACCAATATTATTTCCTAACTAGAGAACTGAAGGATGGAATATTTCAAATGGTAGCTAAGACTAATAAGACTCTTGAAGAATATGTATAACGTTTTCAATATAATCCACAAAGATATCCTTATCCAAATTTGCCTTTTGAAGTTCTTAAAACTACAATGATCAAAGGTATGAAAGAACAATGGGTAGAAACATTAAATTTAATGGGTAAGGGTGATATTTATCAAGAGAATTATGACAATATTATACAATTGTGCATCAAGTGTTCCAGAGGCAGTACAAAGCTGAAACCAACTAGGCATGATGCGATCACCAGAGACAACAAAGCCTCAGGAGGAAGCATTACACGAGTTCAAATCGGCAATCTACTGGAAGATTTCAAGACTGATATCCTAGGGACCCTGACCACACAATTGGATATCATGCAAGCCAAACAAAATCAGGCTGAAGCAGAACAAAACTTGGCTATTTTTTGTCCACGCTGCAGAAAGAAACACAATCATAGATAATGCTTGTTTGATACGATTCAAACATGCACCATTTTCACTAAGGATCACACTACGGAAAGCTGCCCATCACTTCCTAGATTAAAGGCAGTCTTCAAGGAAGCAGAAGAGGAAGTGGAACCAGTATATCTGATGAACCCGTGTCGTCAATGGAAAACAAGTCCGACAAGTATGCCTTCAGAACCATCTTCATTGTTTCCTTCTTCACAATTTATTTCTCACTAGTATTCAGGAGCAACATGGTAGAACCAGCCACCTTTCTCTACTTGGCCACCTCAATAATCTTCTATGCCACCATGGCCTAACCAATCAAATCCAAATAATAATTGGCCAAATCCCTCTTACCCTCCACCTTTTCGGCAGAACACCCCCTATTCCTCTCAATGGTCTCCTTCTACCTCACAAAATCAGAACTGGCAACCAAATTGGAAATGATCTGCAACCCAGCCTATGGGAATAGTTCCTCTGCCTCAACCAACCTTACCAGCACCTTATACATTGCAGAAAATTCCTCAGCCTAATATACGACCGCAACTCCCAGCTCAACCCAACCCAGATCCTAACAACAGATCAATCCAGTTAGTCCAAATTATTGAGAATCTCAACCCTGAAATTGAGATGAGAGAATGTAACAAACTTAAGTTAAGATCTGGACGCATAATTGCCCCAAATGAGGATAAAAATCTACAACCTGAAGTTAAAGAAACATATTTGAATAAGCCTTCAACTATAGATGACCAACAAATAAAACAGGAAGGAGATACAATCAGGCAGAAAGATCATGAGAAAGTTATAATTACTTCTCCCCCGTTCCCAAAAAAATTGATAATACCTCGACCTATTGAATATCCTGACTTTGATCTTCTAGGTGAACTCAAAAATCTCTATATAAAACTACCCCTCCTCTAGGCCATTCAAGACATTCCGATATATGCTAAAACCATTAAACAATTGTGTGCAAAGAAGTCTGTGAGGAAAACAAAAATAACACCAACTGTCCATGTCATTGGAACTTTGTCTGATTTATTACTAGGCAAAGAGACACCTATAAAATACGAAGACCCAGGAAATCCCATTGTCATAGTACAAATAAATGGTCACTCTCTTCCCAATGCTTTAGTTGAATTAGGGGTAGCCATTAATATTCTTACAACAAAAACTTGCAAAGTTCTTGGAATCACAGCCTTAGAACCAACCACTACCTTGCTGGAACTAGCTGACCATTCAGTAATTAGGCCAGAAGGAACATTACAAGATGTGATGGTTTATGTGGACTCGTGGGAATATCTGATAGATTTTTTTATTATAAACCCTAGAAATTGGCTAGATGGACATCCCTTAATATTAGGAAGGCCTTGGCTAGCAATAGTCGATGCTTATATAGGCTGCCAAACAGGCAGTATGACCATAACCAGAGGGAAACAGTAAATAATTTAGCTTTATTCCCTCTTGCTCAACCAAGCCTAACCATTGTAAAAACTAGGAAACAACCAGCAACATATGTAAGAGAAAATATTCATTCACCATTGATTGTGGCAGATGCGCTTGAATTCAAAAACCAAATAGAAGATGATGTCATTAACACCTTTATTAATCACCCTGTTGCAGTGTCTAATTTGAGATGTCACATGATTGAAGCAGTCCTTGATAATGAGATTGAAGAAGATTCCTTGAGAGACATTAATGACCAACTGATACCAACAACCACTGTCTATAATAGCAAGCCTATTGAAATCAAGCAAGGGAAAATCCTAAACATTAACAATAATCTGAGTAATGACCAGCAACAGAAACTTATCCAAGTCCTTAGGAAATATAAAGGGGCCTTTGCATGGGATTTCCCAGACATGAAAAGGATTCACCCTCACTTATGCATGCACCACATCTACACTGAAAAAGATGCAAGACCCATTCGACAACCACATTATAGATTAAATCCTCATCTAAAAGATATTGTGAAAGAAGAGCTTCAAAAAATTTTAGATGTAAATTTTATTTATCCTATATCTGACAGTAAATGGGTTTCTCCATTAGTAGTTGTCCCTAAAAAGAATGGAAAATGGCAGAAATGTGTTGACTACAGAGAACTCAACAAACCAACGCAAAAAGACCATTTTCCCTTTCCACTTATTGACCAGGTCCTAGATACACTAGCAGGAAAGAAATTCTTCTCTTTCCTGGATGGCTTAAATGGCTACAACCAAATCCAAATTTCCCATGAAGACCAGGATAAAACTACTTTAACCTACCCCTGTAGAACATTTTCTTATAGGGTATTGCCTTTCAAATTATGCAACGCACCTGCTATATTCCAAAAATCCATACTCAATATTTTTGCAGAATTGATAAATGAAGGATTGGAGGTGTACATGGATGATTTCACACCCTATGGAGATGACTTTGATCAGGCATTACAAACATTGGAGAAAGTCCTAGATCAGTGTATTGCTACTAGACTATGCTTAAGTCATGAGAAATTTCATATGATGATGATGGAAGGCTTGATTTTCGGTCGTTACATTTCAGCAGCTGGAATTCAGGTAGATCCAATAAATATATAGGTAATCCTCTTATTAGCTACTCCTTGCACTCAAATAGAGGTACAATTTTTTTTGGGTTTTGCTGGATACTATCATAGATTTATAAATAATTTTTCGCAAATTTCTGCACCTTTATATGCCTTGATAGGAAATGTTGATTTTATATGAACTGATAGATGTGACACTACCTTTACAGATCTGAAACAGTTAGTATCAACAACACTAGTATTATGAGGCTTGAATTGGGATATACCTTTTTAGATTTCATCATATGCATCAAATACAGGTACTAGAGCTGTTCTTGGCCAAGAAAAAGAGAAGAAACCCTATGCTATATATTACATCAATAAAAATTTAACTCCTGCTTAGTTGAATTACACAGTATCAAAAAAAGAGTTTCTAGTTGTTATTTATGCTATCAACAAATTTAGACACTATATAACAGGATACCCTGTATTTATGTATACTAATCACTCTGCTCTTAAATATTTAGCCCATAAACCTATTACAAATGGAAGAGTGAATCGTTGGTTATTACTTTTTTAGGAATTTGACATAACTATAAGGGATTGATTAGCGTAGGAGAAACTTGTGGCAAACTTCCTCTCCTGAGTGCCAAGAACAGACGATACAGTGGCGGTAGAGGATCAATTCCCAGATGAACATTTGTTTGTTTTGGCCATAAAAATGCCATGGTATGAAGACGTAGTGAATTACTATTAGCGGGAAAATTTCCCAATCATCTGACATCCAGAGAAAGGAAATTGACCGTGCAACGTAGCACTCATTTCTCCTGGATTGGAGGATACCTTTCCCACACAGGAGATGATACGCACATCCGCAGGTGCATCAATGAGGACGATATTTATGATATCTTAAACACCTGTCATGATGGACCTTGTGGTGGACACTTTGCAGACCACAGAACTGGACATAAAATTCTACAGATGGGCTACTACTGGCCCACTATTTTTAAAGATGCTAAGAAATTTATCCAAGCATGTGATAGTTGCCAAAGGATGGGTCACCCTGGCCAATCTGATGAAATGCCCCTACATCCACAGCTGGTGATAGAACCCTTTGAGCGTTGCGAATTAGATTTCGTTGGGTCGTTCAAACCACCATCCAACCAGAAAAAGTATATATTGGTTGCAACAGATTACGTAACTAAGTGGGTGGAAGCAATAGTGTTACTAAGAGCAACAGAGGAAACTGTTATTATTTTTCTTTTTGAAATTTTTGTGTGTTATGGCTTACCTAGAGAAGTAATTACTGATGGAGGGCCATAATTCGTGGGCCACAAGATTACTGTTACACTGAAAAATCATCACATCACACACAAAATTACTTCTTTGTATCACCTGCAGGCAAATGGGCGGGTGGAGAGCATCAACAAATTTATCGAAGCTATTCTAACAAAGATTGTCTCATCACATCGACAAGACTGGATTGCTCGACTTCTAGAGGCCTTGTGGGCATATCGTAAACTTGAAGAAACACTACTAGACACTCACTGTATCAACTAGTATTTGGTAAGGAACCCATTTTTCCCATAGAATTTGAGATACAAACACTAAAGATAGCCCAAGAAATAGGACTGAATTTAACTGAAGCCTAGGTTAATAGGTTACAGCATATGAACGAATTAGATGAAATTCGACTATTAGTTCTATATCATACGACACTTATTCAACCACAAAGAACCAAATGGCATGACGCCCTAATTAAGGAAAAGACATTTCATGAGGGCGACTGGGCACTTCTTTATGATTCCAGGTTCCAAGACTTCCTTGGCAAATTGCAGACTAGATGGTTAGGCCCGTATGAAATAAAGCAAGTACATGACAATGGCATTCTTATGCTGGCCACCATTGATGGGTCTGGCTCTTCTTTTAAAGCAAATGGGCATCGGGTGTGCCTCTACCAAAATTCACTTACCAAAGAATATTTCTATCAGCAGATACATGAGGACCCCACCATGCAAGTTTTGGCTGCAGAAGGAAATCCTTCGATAGATCCATCTTCATAAATCTTATTTATTCTCTGTAAAATATGTAAATATGGTTGCTGATTTGATTTTCTTTTCTTTCTTTCTTTATTTTTCTCTACTTGTTTTGTTGTTCAATTTATTGAAAAGCTGTTGTTCAATCTATTGAACAACGCTTTCTTGTTTTTTGTCATTTTTTTGTTCATTTAATTGAACAACTGTTGTTCAATATATTGAACAACACTTTCTTGATTTTTGTCGTTTTGTTGTTCAATTTATTAAATAGATGTTGTTCAATCTATTGAACAACACTTTCTCTCTTTTCATGGTTTTGCTACTCAGATAATTGAACAATTGTTGTTCAATCTATTGAACAACTGCTATTCAATCTATTGAACAACTTCCATTCAATCTATTGAATGACACTTTCTTTTCGTTGCACTGTTTTGTTGTTCAATTTATTGAACAACTGCCGTTCAATCTATTGAACAACATTTTTTTCTATTCATTGTTTTGTTGTTCAAATTATTGAACAGTTGTTGTTCAATTTAGTGAACAGTTGTCGTTCAATCTATTGAACATCACTTTCTTTCTTTCCATTGTTTTGTTGTTCAATCTATTGAACAACACTTCTTTTTTTCATTTGCTTTACTGTTCAGTTAATTGAATAGTTGTTGTTCAATCTATGGAACAATTGCTGTTCAATCTATTGAACAGTTGTTGTTCAATCTATTGAACAACACTTCTTTTCTTTTTGTGTAGTTTTATTGTTCAATCTATTGAACAACACTTCTTTTTTATTTGTGTGGTTTTGTTGTTTAATCTATTGAACAACACCTTTTTTTTCCTTTTGCATTGTTTTGTTGTTCATTTAATTGAACAATTGTCATTCAATCTTTTGAACAATCATGGTCCAACCCAATTGAACAACAAAATTTCTCTTTTGTGTGATTGCTCTTCACTTATCTCAGCCCCATTTTTCATTTGTCTTTCATTTTGTTTTTATTTCATGGCATGAATTACACTACTTTTATGAGGAAAAATAATTTATGGATTCTATTGAAAGGATTTAATACCATTAACGTTATGATTTTTAACAGGAAAACTTCTTGATGATAGATTCTTTTCAAGAAAAGGGACACAATTATTTATATACTGCTTTACTGTATCATTTTCTGTTGTACATGATACTGATTGATCATCTTAAAAACCATGTCGGTTCCACCCTTCCTGGTTATAATCTTATCTGTCTATAACAAATAACACTGTGGGTATACTTTTCCTATTGACATGTTCAACTTCTTCCACCATCCTTGCTCTTAAGGAGTATTGAGCCTCCCTCTATTTATCACAAAAATGTGTAATAACAGCAAAAATTTGTTTTCAGATGGAGGATAGGGGGTCTCATTACGAGCCAACCTACAATGTTCATAAGGTTGTAGAAAAGTGACATTCCCACTATGGCCACCACACCAGGGTTATGATCCATTAGATAGTTGAAATATCCTTGGAGCAGGAGGTCTCATCATGAGCCGGCCTAATCAATTTCGCTACATCCCAGTGAATTTCAGTGTGGTTATCTAGTTACAACACTAGCACACTAATCTCTTCTGTAGAATAGCATTGGAACTCTCCATTTATAAATTGACGATCCTAGCTCATATGGGTTAAAAAGCAACACTACTAAGGCTATGGACACCTACTAGCAGCAGAGGCTCTGCTTATGGTATTGAAGTTATATCTTATCATCAATTACTACTACAATACCCTATTCTTATTCTTTCTTTTTATCCGAGAAATTATTCCTTAATTTTCCCCTGTTTAGAACCTTTATGCATGAGATAATGTATTTCGATCAATCATATCATTCGCATCTAGAATACCGTAAGCAGAGTACCTTTTTGTCATATTGATGTCCTTTTCTTTTTCACATCACTTATCATCAATCCAAAGCATCCTATCTCTTATTCATAACTATCGTTACACATTCCACTCTCATTTTAACCATACCTCTTGTCGTCCTATCATTGATATGCATACTCTACTTCATTTACTGTCATACTGTTCATTCCCTTGCCTTGCTGTTAGAACAACATTTTCCATGTCTACTTGGTCGTAGGCAACCTCTCTTTTAAGGAGGGCAAAGGATTTCCATTATGCCTTTGCATGTGCTATATTTATTCCAATTATTTGACTTGATATGTTGTTGTGATATCCCATGATCAAATGACATGTGGCAGTATGATAGTCCTCGAATTAATATTATTAAGTCTCATGAAAATTTCGTTTAACATTATGGAATTTAGTTGTTACATCTACTTGCTATTCTATTTCAACAAAGCAATTGTTGTTCGCTACTGTTTCTTTTTTGATGTGGTAACATTTGAAATTGTAGGACAAACATTGGAAGAATTCAAGTAGTATGGGTGGAAAATCAGTTCGTCGACAACCCTTAGTGCTGAAAATTTCTACCAAAACCAGGGATATTCTGGTGCGAGCAGGATGGATATCATATTTCACCAGACTTCAAGCCCCTAGCGAAGAAATTGCTATCGAGTTCTTACAACACTTACAACATGGGCATTACATAGTAAAAGGTGTAAGAGTAACAGTATCAAAGGTTGTGATAGCTAAAGTATCCGAGCTGCCAGTAGAAGGAGCAGTATGGCCTAAAAAGCACATATGTTGCATGACATGATGGAGATTTTTAGAGATGTAGGAAAGGAATTAACACGAAAAGGCAAGGGGATTAAACCATCCTCTTTGGGAGAACCATGGTGTGAATTGGTAAGTGTCATCCAGAAGTACATCACTTGTGATGGTAACCGGGATGTGGTAAAACCACGACAACTTAAACTTTTAGCCATTTTAAAGCAAAAGCTCACTGTCAATTTACCATTTTTCTTCAATTCATTATTGCATGACACAGAAAATAGAATAAGATGGGCTAGACATCCTACGATTGTAGTTAGTCATCATGGTTTGATCAAACCAATTGTTAGTCACAGTCTTGCCCAACAAAATTTAATTTGGGACAATTTTATAATGTAGCTAGAGATAGGGACAAACCCTATAGTCCCAACCCATGCAACTGTGGAAATTGAATAGAAGAACCTTGTTCTAAAGAGGAAACAAACTTCTCATACAGTAGCAGGACCCCATAAGTGCAGGTGTTCAGTAAGGCCAAACCCAATTCAGAAGACCTTTGTAGATCCTTAGGGTAGTGCCAAACGACCGGCAGAACCAACAAGTCCAATTACTGTGCAGGACTTTGAACCAAAACCAGAGAAAGAAGGTAATTCCAAAGCAGAAAAAGAGGAAGAGCCTAATTCCTAATAGGAACAGGAGGAGGAACCTAATTCCGAATAGGAACAGGAGGAGGAACCTAACTCTAAACCTGAACAAGAGAAGGAACCCAATTCTAAACCAGAACATAAGGAAGAACCTAATTCTAAATCAGAACCCGAGGAAGAATGCAATTCTGACCCAGAACAAGGGGAAACACACATTCTTTTCAAAATGATGATGAACTAGAGAATGAAGTAGGGCCTCCTCAAACACCAACAATGAGCTCCCAAGATAATTTCTTGGAGGACTTTGAGGAAGGGATGGCCTAGGTTCTTCCAAATTTGAATGCACATATGCAACCTAAAGGATCACTTGACCAAAATCTGAACAATGCTCAATCCTCAGAAGATTCTGGTCACATAGAAATTTTTCCTTCCCCAAAAGTTGTACATCGGGAAGAGGAAATGGACACAGAAATAATGCATGAATCCGATAACCAGTCAGGTGACATGGTTATATTGGAACATAGCCTAGACAAGCACTAGGAACCATTAGATACAGAGGGTATTGATAAACTTGTTTCTATAAAGAATGCTCCTCCAAAGAAGGGGGAGCTGAAACAAAGTTAAGGAAGCTGAGAAAGAAATGCAGAAAGCTCCAAAAGATAGTTAAGAAGCTACATCGGAAATTGAAAGAGACTGTAAATAGGGAATCTCAGAGCACCACTACTAAGTTAGTCACTGTCACCACACAAATAGAATTATGTGAAGGTAGGGAAATAGAAACCCAAACCGAACCTATTTCTACTTAGAGGTGGTCACACAAACAAGCTTTCACATAGAGTTGATAGATAAGTCTACTCAAACCAAGGGTTTACCCTCTCACAGCAAAATCACCCAGGCAAAAGAAATAATCAATAACGCTCCATCATGCAGTGATTGTTGGAAATAATACTAAGAGGGGGGGGGTGGTGGCGGCGAATCAATATTAGCAAATAACTAACTTTTTCATTTCCATACTTAGATTCATATATGCTACTTCAGTTAAGGGAACCCACGTGTACACGCAACCGTGTCTAATGCAATAAGAGTATATCTAGTAAACTTATGATTCAGTTAATCCATTAAATGTTGATCTTAATCAGTGCATCAGAACTTCATTAACTATACGAACAGTAAACAAGTGTAGTACAACAGAACAAATCATCACACATAAGAAGAACACATGAACACCATGATGTAAGGTGGAAACCCAATGTGGGTGAAAACCACCTACTGTAATTCGTCTCTATCTTCTTTTAATAGAAAACTTCTTTTTACAATATTTCTGTACTAGTGTAATCTTATACCAGTATGCATGCTTCCACCTACAGAAGGCTACAACCTTCTCTCGTTCTCCAGCTTCTCCTGGAAGGGAGCTACAACCCCCTTAGCTCTTGTACTAGCTGATGTACTAGTACATAGGTGCTGACCTACAGAAGGCTACAACCTTCTCTTTTCTTCCAAGGATAACGTTTCATAAATTTTCAGATTGGATACTCATGGAACACAACATCATAATCTAAACGCCATGTTTCATCCAATTTTCATACTGGACCCGTCAATAACATTGAAGCACAAAATCAATCACTACTTGCATCATCAATTTCTTTTGCACCCAACACTGAATCACTAAAACCCTATCAAAAAAACATAATCACCAGAACACATAGTAGAACACATAACTCTGCAACAATATTCAGAGCCAACTGTATCATCAAAAATCATGCATCAGAGTGAATACGCTACTTGGAAGAGCCGAACCAGCGTGTATACGCAACTTCACCAAAGAGAACCAGCGTGTATGTCATCAAATACTTACTTATAACTTCGTTGCACTTCTTGACTTCAGAAATACCCAGATCATTACATACAAAAGGTTAATATGTGTGTTAGCAACTAGATCTTGTCCATAAAGATAAGTCATTATGATCCTGATCCATTATTAGATCTCACCCATCAACATTGAAGCTAATCACAATCATTCTAAATATGCAGAATACTGACACTAGTAAACAGTCACTAGAACTCAGAACTTTGCATCAACAACCAGAACCACCTATAACTTCAAACAGCATAGTTCATATGGTATACGCTACTTAGATGTATCTAACCTGTGTATATACGCGCTTTTATCAAAGTCAACCAGCGTATACATCTGTAAATATTCATTCATAATTTGCAACTATTCCAGACTTGAGTTATACCTGGATCATACTATTTACAGAACATTACATGCGTCAGTATACAGATCTAGATTAAGCATGATCAAACCATATATAGATGATTCATTCCAAGCCATAAGCTCCTGATCCATCATTAGATCTTGTCCTCCATCAACCGCTAAGTTTCCTCCTTAGCTCAGATCAAGCAAAGAATCATAAACCCATAACCTACATACCGAATCTCACACTTCATCAGATATTTGAGACTTGCTAATTGTGCTTCCCTAATGATCTTCTCCTCCTTTTATAGTCTTAGGCCTTACACAATACCATGGTCCAAAACCATTTAGAAGCAATACCTTGGACCAAATACTTGGGGTTAATACTTCAGTCAAGATACCTTGGATCAATAACACGGGTCAAAATACCAAGGACCAAATACCATGGACCAAAACCAAGTTTTCAACATGTACGCACCTTTTCTTGCGTGAAAGTGCGTGTATACGCGTACATGTCTTTTGTTCGAAAAAACCACATTTATACGCGGCTTGGTGAAGGGGAACTTGTGTATATCTCTTTTTCCTTCATTCTGAGATTCTGAACTGTCATCTGAGTGAGTTTCCATCTAAACTGATTACTTGAAGCTGCCCTGCACTTCATCACATCTATAAATACTACTGTCATGCACTATGTCACATTTGATATCTCTTCTATAGATTCATCTAGTTACCATGTACAAGTGAGTTGTTCTACTACAAGTGGGTTGCCATCAAGTACAATACATGCATCATAATGCCAACAGTGATCATATTCTTTCAAAGTTACAAGAGGAGCTGGCACAAGCCCAACTTGCTTTAGAGAAATGTCATATGGAGATAGTTCCTCTGAAAAAGTATCAGGAGTTGCAAAAGAAATGTAGAGAATTGACCATAACTGAGAGTGAAACTTTTGATAAGTTTAGGCAGGAGGAAGAAAAGCAGAGGAAAGTAAAAGCCAAGCTAGAAAGGGGGTGGGCCAGATCGATGATATTTTCTCTTTATACTTTGATGTCTTATCTTGCAGGTCTCCTGCCACAAATTATGCTCTATTTTTATTGGAAAGATATTTGTTGTTGAATATTAAAGCTTTTAAGGCTAGAAAGTCAATTGAATTAAAGACAACTGATGAATTTATAAATTGTTGTGAGCATGGGATAAAATTCCAACGTCTCCTCTACGAATTTTATTTGCACAATTTTGTATTAGAAGGGGAGGTGGATAATAATCCTAGCCCTTTTGTTGGGGATATTTAGTTCCATGCATTTATTTATTTTGCAGCAAGCCAACTCAAGTGGTCCAAGTCTTATAACACCTTTCAAAGGAAAGAACATGGATTGGATTTGTTGGTAAGGAGTGAACCTACTCAACCCTTGGATCTTTTTGTTGAACACAAAAGGCTCATGACACATGAGGGTGTAACTAAGATTCTGGGGCCTATACATAAAGCAATCGTGCAAACGGGAAGGGCATATTTCTTATCCATTCAGGAAGGATCCTTGCTTACATCCAAATAGATATGGACAGTCTCAACCAATAGTGTCAAGGACAGAGAATTGTTTAATTATAGCAATTTTAAAGTTGTCGCAGGCCATTTTGACAGTTATATTACCTTGAGGGAAGGACCAAATTGGCTAGGATGTCGATATAGGAATCCTATTATCTCGTACCCACCTGAAGGATACCATTCTGATTATGAGTTGCCTGAAGGTCATGAAGGGACAACCTTTGCAGATTTAATACAAAATCACGGTTTTAGGTTAGATAAAGAAAAAGTCTTTCCTACTTACTATTTAACTGCATTACATAATAACTATTTATGCTCATGAGGACGTGAAACAAGGTAAGCAGGGGAGTATGTTGGGCTATGCAACAGGTATAAATTTACCCTTGATTACACTGTCCTTTTCCTCCTTTTTATGCATTTGTGCCATGATGTAATAAGGATTTGATAAGATTTTGATAGAAAATGAATGAAACTGCTTCTGATGTGATTTGACTATCAAAACTAACTTTTGTTGTTTATTATGCAGAAATTGGCGAATGGAATAGCTATTATTCAAACTATTGAACAGCAAAGGCTAAACAGAGGAAACAACGCACGTCTTGTGCAGTCAAATTCAGAAGCGAATCAGGAGGATCAACACAAGATAGAAGACTGTCTGATAATAGCATTTAGTTGCGAATTCCTCACGATCTCCTAATCCTGAGGAATCACATTTATCTCTTTTTCTCTTTGACTATAAGAGGGGAAAGACAAATAGAATAGGGGATGAAAAACTTTTTGCCTTTTACTTCAGTTATAATTTCAATATACAGAGCGTTATTCTGAAGGACATCGTGCTATAATGACAACTGGATTTGATGAATAATATATAATTCACATTATTGTTCATTTACAAGATTTTGAAGTAATCAAGCAGTAATCACTGGCGGCTTGGGTCGGGTCACTGGTGGATTTCACTATTGTTCCCTATTTTATAGTTTACCTTTATGCAGTTTAATTACTCTATTTAATAGTTTTATGATTGATTTACTTTCACTAGTGTTGAGTTTGTGTGTTCATTGCATTGGTTCTTATTTCTGTTGATTGTTTCATTTATTTAATATCATGGATTGAGCTGATTAAGAATCATTTCTTGTTAATTGAATGCTAGAGTTTCATTGATTATATCAAATGTATTAATTTTATGGATAAGTCTAGATTCAGCTGAAAGAGCTCTGTTATCACTACGGTGCACTCAGTTGATGTAAATGCAGTTAGAACTTTTGATTAAGTTTGAATTGTGATCTCTATTTAGATTGAGTTTTGATGTTTGAATAAGTTAATTTCCTTGAAGTTACAAGTTTTTAGTTTATGGTTTGATCAGTTTACTCTTGTATTGAATCAATAAGTTATTTTAAAGCATTTCTCTTTGTAGATTCAATGATTTACATCACTTGCACATATTGTGTACACTCGAAACAAAAATACTTACCTAGGTTGATAATTAATGTGAGGCATTTAAGAGTTCTAAAAGACACCTTATTTGTGCCCAACACTAACCAAACTCAGCATAGATGAATTGCATGGAATTATTACGGCATATTAAATGAGGATTGAAGAAGAGGATGGAACATCTCACTTAGAAACAACATTTGCCGCATCCAAGAAGACTAGTAAGGACAAGTAGACTCCGAAAGCAAAAAATTGCAATTGTAACGATGAAGAAAAGGAAGAAGATGAAGAAGAATTTTCAGATAAAGAATTTTCCTACTTCACACGGAAAATGAGAACAAGTACAGGAAAATTCAAAGGTAAACTTCAATTAATATGTTTTCGTTGTGGTGAGGTTGGGCATTTTGCATCCAAGTGTCCTCACAAAAATGGCATTGTTATGAAGGGAAAAAAAGGTCCTAGGAAGTACAACAAGCAAGGTAAAAAGAAATGGTTTAAGAAGACTTTATTCTCTAAAGAATATAGATCCTCATATGATGAAGATAGTGATAATGAAGAAGAAATCAATAGAAGTGTATTTTTTATGCCCAAGCACAATAAGAAAAAGGCTTCTGACGAAAAAGGAGAAGAAGATACGAATAAGGTTGAATTTCAAAATGAAATGATTAGGGTTATCAAAGAGCTCAAGGCTAAAAATAAGCACGTCAACACTCTTGAAGATGAATTAAAGACAGAAAGGGAACATGTCATAAATCTTAAAATCAAGGTTGAATAATACAAAGAAATTAAAGAATCGATCAGGAAATAATAAAAGGAAAGACACAAGGAAAGAGAGGCATTAGAAGTTTAAGTAGTCTCCGAAAGGAAGTAAAAAAATGGAAAAACTCTTCAAAACTACACCCAACAACTCAAAGGCATTGGAAGAAATAATTAGCAATCAACAATCATGCAATGACAAGAGTGGTCTTGGTTACAAAGAAAAATCCAAAAAGGAGTCAAGTCTTTCTATGACAATAAAAGAAGATAGATATGCAAAATATACCAAGCTAGTAGATCTCTCAACTAAATCAACAGGTCAAGATTCGCAAGAAGAACCATGGAAAACAATTCCTCGAAGACGATTTCCTCCTAGGTATCAAACTATCTTTTATGTTCATTGTTATTCATGTGGAAAGTTTGGACATAGAGTTGTACAATGTCGCATGTATGTTTGGAATGAATATAGTTCCCGGAGATCTTTCAGAAATGGATATTCCATAACTCAGCAGAATATCAACAAATTTGATCATATCAGAGATGATGTTGAATGTTACAAATGTAACAATTTTGGACATCTGGCTAAATATTGCAGACTTGGAAGCTCTTCAAAGGAATTCTTGCAAAATCAGAATGAACAAGTATGGAAAAAGAAGGTTGAAAAGTGTGCTATCGCTCTCAAATCTCAAAGCAACAAAAACGTTTGGTATGTTGACAGTGGTTTCTCAATGCATATGATTCGAGATAAAAATCATATCCTTGAAGGAAAAGAAGGATGGAAAAATTTCTTTTGGAAATGACATGTCTTCAAATCTCATAGGAGAAAGTACGTCAAACTTGGAAGCAAGGATGCACTAGTGAAGGATGTATTGTTGGTTGAAAATATGAATCACAAACTGTTTAGTGTTGGAAATATGTGCGATCAAGGACACACTATGTTATTCAACTCTAAGAAATGTGAAATCAAGAAAGGAAATTTTGGAAAAATTGTGGCTATAGCAAGCAGAGCTCCAAACGACATATAGATTTTGGATGAAACACCAAAAGTTTTCTTTTTGGAAAAATAAGATGCAAAGTGAGTTTGAAATGTCTCTACTTGGTGAGTTGACATACTTTTTAGGGCTTCAGATATCTCAGCAGGATAAAGTAATATTTATATATCAAACCAAGTACATTAAGGAAATTCTCAAGAAATTCAAGATGGAAGATTGTAAGCCTGTCCTTACCCCAATGGTAACAGGTTCCAAGTTAAATTTAGAAGATTGATTAAAGGATGTGGACATGAGGTTGTATAGATCTATGATTAGCAGTCTTCTATATGTGACAGCTTCTTGGCCAGACGTAATGTAGGCAGTTGGACTAGTAGCAAGATTCCAAGCAGCACCAAAGAATCTCATATTATTGTTGTCAAAAGAATTCTTCGATATCTTAAGGGCACAACAGAATATGGTTTATGGTATCCCAAAGGAGATTATTTAGTTATCGAAGCTTATACAAATGCAGATTAGGAAGGAAGTTTTGATGATTGAAAGAGTACTAGCAGAGCATCATTTTATCTAGGTGGTTGCCTTGTTTCATGGTTATGTAAAAAGAAATATTCAATCTCGTTATCCACGATGGAAGTAGAATATATCGTGGCAGTAGCTTGTTGTACTCAAGTTCTCTGCATGAGGCAAAATTTGTAAGATCTTCAAGTCAAGTTTGATGAGCCTATTTCCATTTTCTGCGATAACACTAGTGCCATCCGTATCTCCAAGAATCCTATGATGCATTGCAAAACAAAGCACATTCTAATCAAATATCATTTCATTAGAGAGCAGGTCACCGAAAAGAATATGTTAGCACAAAGGAATAAATTTCTAACATATTTTCCAAACCATTACCTCATGAAGCATTTGAGTATCTTCGCCAAAAACTTTGGATTCTCCCAATTTCTCATTAGACTCATTCTCTTATCTAACTAAGTAGAAAGGGGGAGTGGAGGTGTGTGTACAGTTCCATAGGATGACAGTTTTTAGGGGGATTCACCCTTTTCCATTGATAAGAAAGAGGGAGAGAAGGCAATAGGAGGAGGTGTCATGATCACAGGGGGAGTACTTGTGTTTCCATCAATGTCAAAGGGGGAGTTTGTTGATCACTGGTTGTCGTTGATTTCAACCCAAGAAGAACCAAGGGACACCCTGATATTGCATTGGAATTTTAACTTGACAAATCTTCTTATTTTGAGTCAAGGATATTCTAGATGGATTCTACGCGTCGAGATGTTTTTGTTGATATATGGCACACCACGTAGTTCTTCATGGTTTGAAAGTTATTCGTGTTTGGAGTTAGTAACCCCAGTTAGTGGGATAAAACCCCATGGGGTTGTGGCATGGAACTCATCATTGGTTGTGGTCATTGAATAGTAAATAATTAATAAAATCCCTCCAGCATTCACTTGTTGAGGACCCTCTCAACTCAAGACATTTCTATAAATAGTGACCCTCATATCCTCCTATAGCAAACACTTTTCAACAAACTATCTTGTGAGAACGCGTCTATAATTTTTAGCCCTCGTGAGCTTCTAATGCAAGATATGTTGTAGGGAATTTAAGGTTTCATTGAGGTTTGGTTAGGGCACAAAATTATGATCAACTTTGAAGGTTTGTTTTGAAGCAAGTTTAGAGCCTTGGATTCTAGGATTTCGCTGCTTCAAAATGGTCATCGTGGAAGTTTCGCTATAAAACCTTTTCTATGAAGCGTAAAAAGCTGACATTAAAACCCATTTGAGCCAACCAATAAATGACCCTTGTGATCAAATTTCAGATCTTGGTTCACTATATTTTTGGAGATATGTTATGATGAAATTAGAGTTTTTGCAGGCTCCCGAATTCCATATCAAATAGGTGACCTTGGGAAAATTTTCATAACTTTCTCTTTGAGCATTGGATTCAAATTCGTAAATAGTGACAATAATAGGAAGAACTTTAATTTTTTTGGTATTGTTTTCAGGGGCAAGTTTGAAACAATGACACATGGCATTTCATACAAGTTCACTCTACTGAACCAATCCATAATCAGGTCATTGTGGGAGATTGGTCATAACTCTTCCTTGAAGAATCCAATCTCAATCAAACCTATGGGATTTGAAATAGGACATAGAGGGAACACACAATTGTAGATCTTGGAGATTCTAAATTACATAGATACAATAGATTCAATATATAACTCCTAGAAGACAAGAAAAAGGATCACTGCAATACGAACCACACATCAACAATCAAGGGTAAGTCCGCTATAACAAAGTTTGTATGATTAGTGTTTTCATTTTAAATTTTGAATATCATCTCTGACATGTGTTTTTGCAGGGCAGTGTAAGTATTTTTTTGTGTATTGTTTTGGCTCTTGTTCATTAATGCATGTGCAGGAAGGAGGACACTTCAGGACAACTCGAACACATACTAGAAGGAGATGTAGCGCCAAAGTACCATTACCTGACGCAAGAACGATAGTACCTCAGCAACTGCAGATGATCCAAGAAGTTGTGTCAATTCAATCATCAGTTCTTATCAAGAGTCATTATTATAAAAGATCATTGTTGTAAAATTGTCAAAGAGTCATTATTGTAAAAAGTCAATCTGCCTAGAGTTGAAGAGGCATTGTTGGGAGGTATAGGAGTCATTGTTGGATGATGTCATGGTTAGGTTACAGGTCATAGTGTGATTGGTTAATTTTTCAAGTACAAGAAAATCATTGTAAATTATATTGTATCATGGATCATTGTCCCTGGTATGGGACTCCGCACTCTTATTTCATTTCTGGTCATTATAGGGTGGCAGGGACATGCTAGGAAGGTGCATGAAGTCGCTTATAGGTTGGAGAGTGTGAACACTTAAGGATGGTAGGTTGGTCTAGAATGTTGGGGCATCCATTTAGTTGACTACTAAAGAAACCAAGGCCTTGGGGCATCCTTTCAGTGGGAGTTGTAGAAGAATAATTTTTTAGAATCGTAGGAAGTTGTAACTTTCATTTCAGCTGAGATTGAAGATTAAATAATTTATTAGAAAAGAGTTCGGTGGTTTTTTACCTGGAGGGGGTTTTCCACCTAAAATTGTTGTGCCTACTGTGTTTTATTGTTTACTGTTGTTACTGGATAAACATTAATAATAATTGAATAATAACTAATGCTCTAAAAAGATTTAAAACTTCTAATTTCTAAGGAATACTGATTCGGCCCCCCTAGTATTCCCAACACTTCAATCCTAAATAAATGTGCATTAGGTAGATCACCATCAATGTCTGTCAGCTCCTCTTATGATTCAAGTCGAGATAGATGATCAAGGCCAATATTGCTTTTACCAAGTTAGACGGTAAGTTCAATTTCAAACTCCTAAAATAAAATATGCCATTAACAAACTCTTCCCTGGTGAACTAGTTTATTTACAAGGTATTTTAATGCTTGATGGTCTTTGTAAAATATGAAGGGGTTTACTAAAAGTTAGTGTTGGAATTTTTGCAGGGAAAATATCATTGTTAAAGCTTCACGCTTCATCGTTGAGTACTTTCATTATGTTTTATTCAACTTTTGACTAGCATAATCATTTGGATGGTCTATTAATAAATCGTCAAGTTGAGCTAAGACTGCTCTAACTGCAACATTGGACGCATCGACATGAACATGAAACGGTTTGGACCAATCTAGAAATTTAATGATTGGTGCCTCAACCAATTTCTTTTTAATAGTTGGAATGACTTGTCCCATTCATCAGAGCAGATAAAAGGAACATCTTTCTTTAAAGGTTCACCGATTGGAAATGTTATGTTAGAGTAATGCCTCATAAATATTTTATAATATCTAGTATTTCCTAAGAATATTTTAATTTTATTTTTATTTACTTGAGATTTTAGATCTAAAATTACCTTGATTTTTGTCATATCGACTTTAATTTCGTCCTTTGAAACAATGTGGCACAACAATATTCCAATTGGCATTGGGAAGATAGTTTTTTTTATATTCAGAGATAGTTATATATGTCTACATCTTTCCAGCATTAGTTTTATCCATTGAATACGATATTTTAATAACATTTATACTTCCGAGTCGTCAAAGTATACAACCATGGTTTTATAAATATACTCCTAAAATTATTTAATAACAATTCCTAAAAGTACTGTGTGTGTTTTTTAATCCAAATGACATCACTCTATATGAAAAAAAACCAAACTCAGTAACGAAAGTAATTTTTTCTCCATCCTCTTCTGCTATGGGTACTTGATTGCATCATGAGAACTTGTTTGTAAAGCAGTAACATTCATTTCCTATGACTTCATTGATAATCTCATCGGCGAAAGGGGTCGGGATTGGATTAGTAACTGTTAATTTATTCAATCCATAGTATTCAACACTATTGCATAGCCTCTTTGGATCATGATTCTTTGGTTGAACAACCATAGGACTCACCCATTCTAATATTTTGATGACGTATATAATAGCAACGACAAGCATCCCTTCTATTTCTTTCTGTACTAAGGGTTTGTATTTATGCACTAACTTGTATGGTCACTTATTTATTGATTTAGCTCTAGGAATGTGGTTGATCTTCATTTCTCCCATTTCCTTGACTAACCCTTTTAAGTCTTCGTAGTCTTGAGCAAATAAGTCTTAATAATCCTTAAGTAAGTCGACAAATTTTGTGATTTGTTTCTCTGACCAATAATCACCAAGTCAAGTAATTTTTTATCATTCATCATTTGATATGTCTACTTCAAGTATTTTGATTTATGAATCCATTCAGTCAAGTGCTTTTGATTCATCAAGTGGTTTTTCCTTGACTTTTACTTCTTGGTAAGCTAGAGGAAAATCTAACTTATCTTACTTTTCTATATCTTGTTTAGCAACTTTGTATATTGTTTGATTTTTCTTGTGATTTTTAAGATGATACTTATTTAAGAAAAAAATATGACCCTCAATGGGTGTTTCTTCCATTTCTAAGCGACTAGAAAAATTTTGATTTGAAGGGTGGATTACATAGTTACAAGTTACTGAATCATTAAGTAAAGTTTGATGAGCAATTGGTTTCTCTTTGATGAATTTTTTAATTTTTTGAGGTGCATCTTTCAAATCTACCTCCTCCGATTTGAATTCAAATTCTTTATTGAAGTTTTATTTTAGTTATTTCCATTGAAGTGATTGGCGCCTTTATTCCTCTAAATTATACCATTTATTTGATAAATCATTTAAGGTATTTGTGAACATATGCAATCAAACCATTCATCTTTATAACCAATGCTTCGCCATTCTAACTCACAAGTTTTTATATGTTCAACAGTATCATGACCATCACTAAAGGTTGGTATATTTTCTTACACAAATAACTTTTTCCCTCCAAACCGTTCAATAATATAGGTTTTCATGGTCATCCATGTCTGGAGTCAAGACGAATGGGTGTCCCACCATCTTTCTCCCTGATCGGTAAAAGTTTGAACTAAGCTTTGCATTCACCCTTGTTCACCAATAATTTTCGTCACTTTCTCTATGTGATTGACAAGGGAAGCTCTTTATTTAAAATGGATATTTTTACTAGAGTCGTTCATTAGATCTGTCAGAAGTAAATATGACATCTCTCAACAATTATTTTCTCTTATAATTGGTACCACCTTAATAGAATAGAACAGTCATATCTTTGATGTTGGAATGGTTTTGATTGTCCATCATTATTTTTCTTTTGATTCGTAGTTTTCTATCTACCATTCGTATAGTTCGGCGTCTGAATTTTATCTGATTGATAGAGGCAACCAAATAAGAATTTCACTAGAAATATTTTGTTTGACATTATCACATTTTTCATGTAAGACTTGGTAGAGTTTTCTTATTTCAACTTCTCCATCTAAGGCTTCTACCCACAGTTTACCTTCTCGGGGATCTAACGGAATGATGATATTTTTATTATTGCCTTTTAATTTGATTCTATCTTTTTCTAATGATATCGTTTCTTTCATTCTTCATCCCCATGGTTGACTGACTAACACTAGATACGCAGGAATTACGTTGACTAGGTAAATGAATTTCAAATCGACTGTCGTTGAAATGCCCATTATAGATGTCTGAACTTATTGCAATGTACCAATTGGTTTGATAAATCTTTGGTAAGCTAGATTAAGGTAGTTAGATGTCCTATGCAAGTTTAGTTGTCCCATATTAATCCAGGTTTCCCTAGGAATATTATTCACTTGCAATCTGAAATCAATAATGACTTGTTTGACTGTAAACCCATGTATTCCCAGGTCCACCTCTGGGTCATGATATTCTATTTGATTCCTTTGCGATAGTTGCCTAAAATTTCTCCCTCTTTCTCTATTTTCATTACAGCTTTTCAAAATGTTTAACAATTCCTCAAGTCGAGTGACAGACTGTTCATCTTTTAGGATTTCAAGGAATTCCTCTAATAGTAGATCCTTAGATAGACATTGTCCTTCATTTTAATTCATAAAAAAATCGATGACTTGTTTCGTTGAATCATTGTGATCTTGCATGTCAGGATATTTAGTCATATTTTTGATTGGATGAATTACTTGATAGTCTCGGTTGGCTGTATTCTTCCCTGTACAAAATATTATGACTACATGAATATTTTTAGTATTTAGAATCTCGTGCTTTGGAACAATTTGTAGTAAATTGATAGACCTTTTGTTTAGGAATTTTTCAATGATTTTAGGACAATCTTTTAATGAGTGGTCACCTAGACCACACATATTACAAAAACGTAAGTCAATCTTATCTTTTAAGAGGAATTTAGTCGAAAGATGTCCCTCTTGCCAACAATTCAGTCGAAGACCCATGTATCTCAGCACATCCCCATTCAATAGTGCCATACATCAGATGCATGGGGGCATCCATATTATCCTGTTTGTCAGAATATCCCTAGAGGGTGAAAGAATTATCTTCATCAACTATCATCATGTTAACGTCCTTATCACTGACTTGACATGATTTTTTCCTGTATATATATATTATGTTAGTCCTAGTCACCATAACTAGCATGGGACATCCCTGCCTCGTATAGAAACTTTTATATCATAATTTCTTCAGAGCAATGGTTTTATGTGAGTTCTCAATTAAGTACATATCCCCAGTCATCTTTGTAGTGATCTCATGTCTCTCAAATAAGCACACCAGACACATCTTCAAAACAACGACAAATGATGTATTTCAACTATATGCTTGCTCATAATCTCATACATCAAGGGGAGATTGTTAACATGGAAACATCATACACACATTTATATAGGTCAGATGACACCTAGAGTTAAAAAACAACATGTACAATGAAGCTCTTCCAGTTGAATACATCATAAAACTGAAAAAACCAATCAAAATGTTTTCAAGGATCGCTTTAACAAATCAACCCATGTGGGCTATCCAAAGGAAAAAATTAACAACCGCGTGACTTGTTCTTCAATAATCGCAAGGGTCGACCAAATTCCAAGTCAGTGGTCTGATAACACTTCACACAAATTGATTTTGGATTTCTTGACATGTACCACCCAAGGACAATTGATTTTGAGTCGACTTGGAGATATTCAGTCCCCAAGGGAATCCTATTGTCTTCCTATCAAGTAATTTTCTCATTAATGAGCCAAGGGAGGGAAATAGGAGTTTAAATTATATATAAATAAGCCATTGGAAGACCAAAAGAAGAAGAAGTTTGATCATTTTTATGCTGGAAAATTTTCCCCAAGCCAATCCTGCATTTCATTGTTGAGAGAGTTTCATCATCATTGAGAGTTCTCTTAGCTTTTTTGAGAGAGAGTGAGTTTGCATAGGAGATTAAAGTAAGGATATCCTTTCTCAGAGCTCTTGAGCACCATTTCTCAAGAATTTCTCTTCAAGTGTTTTGATCTGTCATTTTTAGTTCGTCTACCAGCAATCAACAAAGGGAATTTTGTCCCTATGCCCTTTGTTGATGTGTTTATGCTTCATTTAAGCATTGTTTCATGTTCTTTTTTCTAGTTTTTTCAACCTTATTTGTATATTTTTCTTACCTCATTCATGCTTTGTTAGTCTTGTTCAAGCACTAACATCATCCAATTGTTTGTATGCTCTTTTTGGGTGACAACCAAACTACAAGGGAGGTGTTTTGGGACCCTTGCTCAATGGAACACCAAACAAACAACCTTCAACTTGTATACAATTGACCAAAAGAAAAAAAAATTAGGACCAATAATCTTGATCAACAAAGGGCTTAATCAACTATGTTTTCATTAGGCTTCAAGCCTAATGTAGGAGTTTAAATGGAATTTACAAGGTAAGTTCCTCACATAGAACACCAAAGGACACTGCTCACAAATAGATCACAGATCCATACACCAGTATACTTGACGTGGTTAAAACCCTCAAAGAGGGAAACAATCCACGACCTAATCCAACGCAACCACTTTAGGAAATTTATTAATAAAAGAAAGAAAATCTACATAAGCTTCTCTCATGAACGATTACCCTACAAATGACCCTCCATGCTCTTTAAATAGATATCATGGACTGATTGGGTGTTAAGCCACGGATCAAGTGCCGGTAATACCAAGGAGAGAATGAACCGTCGGATCATTTCATGTCTAGAGCATATCATGACCATCAAATAGTAAGTTACAAATGTACATGGTAAAGAAACACACTTTACCTAACTCTACAATAGACCATGGGATACTTAACTATTTCCTATGTGTCGGAATATCCTAATATTCCCCCTTAAGAACAACTTGGGATAGGATTGAAGGATATACAATTATGACACAATAGGATAAGGAAGGAGGCATTAGAGCCTATCCCCCTTAGTGACAACTTCCTAAACTCCAACCATAAAACAAAGTTTAGTAAACTTCGCCTCTATGAGAACCTTTGTAAAGATGTCTGCAACTTGATTATTGCACTTCAAGAACATGGTCATGAATGAGCTTTCTGATGAAATGCATGTGAAGTTCAATGTGTTTGTTGAACCGATGTTGGACTGGATCTTTGCATAGTTGAATGGAACTTTCATTATCACACCAAATTGTAGTAAAATGTTGTTGCTGAAAACCAAACTCTAACAAGATTTGACGAAGCCACAGGGCTTCCTTACTAGCTTCTACAATGCCACAATACTCTACTTTTGCTGCAGAAAGGGAAATGGCACTTTGTTTCTTGCAAGCCCATGTAATAGGTCCAGAACCAAGATTGAAGATATAATATGCAATAGACTTCTGATCATTAGGGTCAGCAGCCCAATCGGAATCAGTGAAACCAACCAATAGAGAAGATGCTTCTACACTGTAATGAATCCCAAACTGAATTGTGCCTCGAACATAACAAAGTATTCTTTTAGCTTCTTTCCAATGACTTTCATGTGGGTTTTGCGCAAACCGAGCAATAAGGCCAACAACAAAGGAAAGGTCAGGATGGGTATGGGTTAGATACAAAATTTTTCCTACAAGCTGACAGCATAAGGTAGCATCAACTTCAGGGGAAGTACAAGTGACTGAAAGTTTGGCTCCAGACTGAAAGGAAGAATGGGTTGTCTTACAATCTTCCATGTGAAAGTGGTGTAGAAGATCATATGCATACTTGGACTTGGAAAGGGAAATACCTTCCTTGGATTGCAAGGCTTGAAGACCAAGAAAATAATGCAAGTGTCCTAAGTTTGTCATTTCAAACTTCTTTTTAAGGCTAGACTTCACATGTTTTATAAGTTTTGCATCACTACCAGTAAGGATAAGATAATCAACATAAATAACAATAATGATAAGAAACTTATCCACTTTCTTGGTGTAGATAGTATTGTTAGAATGACACCTATAAAAGCTAATATCTAAAAGAAAGCTATTCATTTTGTCATACCAAGCCTGAGGGGCTTACTTGAGACCATAAAGGGATTTCTTAAGTTGACATACAAGGTTGGAGTTTGTTTGTATAAAGCCATTAGGTTGTTTCATATAGATTTCTTCATGCAAATCCCCAGGCAAGAAGGTAGATTTAACATCCATCTGATGGAGTTCCCATTTGAAAGAGGCAGCAAGGGAAAGAACAAGGTGGATAGAGTTCATTTTGGCAACAAAGGAGAAGGTTTCAGTATGGTCAATGCCTTCAACTTGTGAAAAACCCTTAGCAACAAGACGAGTTTTATGTTTATCAACTTTTCCGTCTAGTCCATACTTGGTTCTGTAAACCCATTTGCACCTAACAAGTTTTCATACCTTTGGAGGAGGAACAAGATCTCGTGTATCATTTGCCAATAATGAATGATATTCTTCATTCATAATTGCATCCCAATCTAGATGGCCTGAAGCTTCTGCAAAGGTGTCAGGATCATAATTCGCTGAAGATTGAACCAGTAAAGAAGAGGCTATATCGAAATAATAACATGTACACCATTGATCTGTAGGATCACCTACAAGAGCACCTGCTACATCCCAAGTAGCACAGACCCATTTTGGAAGCTTAGGAGCTGAAGGAGGATCCTGAGAAGGTGGGGGAGGATTGTCATCCTCGTTGTCATCATATTAAGAAGAAATATTTTTAGAAGTAGAAGTGATAGAGAGAGGTGGCACATCCACCAAACTAGGCTTGTAGGCTGATATGTTTTTAGCAAACTTTACATCTCTTCTAATGATAACATTTTTGGACTTAAGTGGAATAAGTCTATATCCTTTGACATCTACTGAATATCCAACAAAAATGCATTTTTCACTCTTAGGTTCTAAAGCTTTATGTTTCTCATCTGGAATATGGGCCCATGCTTCACTTCCAAAAACTCGAAAGTGTCTTACATCTAGTTTAATTGAGCTTCATGCTTCTTCTAGAGTGATATTCTTTAAAACCTTAGTAGGAGTGTGATTTACTATGTAATTTTCACAGTTAATTTCTTCTGCCCAAAAATTAAGACTAAGTCCTTTAGATTGGAGCATACAATTAGCCATTTCCTTTAAGGTGCAATTCTTCCTTTCAGCTGCACCATTTTATTGTGGAGTATATGGAACAATATGTTGCATTTGAATTCCATGCTCAATGCAAAAGTTGATGAATTTTTTGTTAACATATTCTCCGCCATTATCAGATCTTAGCTTAAGAATTTGATGTCCATATTGTTTCTCAACAAAGGCCTTAAAGGCCAAAAACATGTTAAATACTTCACT
>APFE031390717.1:14098-29904 GCA_000404065.3 Pinus taeda | reverse complement strand
AGAATGAAACAACTGGAAGTGGACCACATAAATCACTATGCACAAGCTGTAAAGGGGTTGAGGTGTGCCAAGAGGCACATTTTTCAAAACTATCCCAATGATGTTTTCTGAGTACACATCTGAAACAAACACCTTCTCTGCAAGATACCATACGAAGACCTGTCACCATATTTTCTTTACATAGATTTTGAAGGGAGTGATAGTTTAAGTGACCAAATCACTCATGCCAAATTTTCCTCACTTCATCATTATGAGCAACAAATACCGAGGGAAGAGTTGATGACCCAAAGTTGTTAAACTTATACAACCTTGTAGAATCATCAACAATGTCAGTAGCTAAAGTCTGTCTAGGATCTCTTAGGTCCTTAATTACAACATCATGAGGTGAGAATTGAACGATTTTACCTTCACCTGAATGAGTTATATGATATACAAATAGAAGGTTGCAGGATAAGGTTGGAACACGTACTACATCATTAAATTGACCATTATCTAGATGAATAGTTCTAGTCCCTACAACACTAATAGATCTATCATCACCAACATATATATTTTTGGTGTTATAATCATTTAAAGAAGGAAAGATGGCTTTGTTTGTGGCCATGTGATAAGAAGCTCCAGAATCAATGAGCCACTCATGAGAATGAGGAGAAGAGATACATTCAGTGCATAACCAAACTGAGATGCTTGAAAACTACATGCAAAAAGTGTTATTCGTGAAGATGAAGTTGAATTTGAAGAGTGCTCCAAATGGATGTTACGTTTCTCCATTGCTGCTTCCAAGGCTTCCATCTTCTTAAAGCATTTGGATTCTAAGTGGCCATATCGATTACAAAAGTGCAATGTCTATTAGTCTTCTTTCCTTTGTTTTTATTTGCCTTATCATTTTGTTGAAATGATTTTTCATTTTAAGATTGAAATTTCCTAGGACCCTTATTTTGTTTAGGATCATTCTTTTTAGGATACTGCTTCTTAGGATTCTTTGAATTTGGTTGTTGATGGGAAGTTAAGGCTTTATTAGAAGAGTTTCCAAGATTAAGAAGACCAAGATGTAAGAATTTTTCTTGTTCTCTTATTAAATAATCACAAAAGGAATCAAAAGAGGGGGACTTGTAGTCTTGTCCTTGAGAAATAAAGGCTTCTCTAGTAGAATAGAAGCTAGAAACAAACACAGAGTAGGCTGGTCCCAACTTAGTAAGAATGGAATAGATAAAGCTACCATCTTCTTTCTTAACATTAACACCTTCCAAGAGAAGTATAAGGGTCTTGAACTTGGATAAAAAATCTTCAATGGAAGAAAAATTATTGGGGTCCAACATAAGCAACTCATTTTCGAGTTGATGGGCTCTAATTTCATTTTTAATTCCAAAAACTTTAGTGATTTGTTTCATTGCTTCATTAGGGGTATTAAGTTGTGTGATATGGAATCTAAGGTCTGGAGAAATAGACATCCCTATCAACCCACGTGCTTGATCTTTCCTATTTTCCCATTTTGTTGCCTTATCTTCATCTTTAAGTTTAGTTTCTTGGCCTGAGGCTATTATGTAAAGACCTTTACTTCTAAGTAAATCCACAATGTAGGACCACCATTGGAAGTAGTTGGTGTTTTCAAGAATAATTTGGCATGGACTTTCCATTTTAATAGAAACTGAAGTTGTAGATGCTAAAACTAAGTGTTCCAATAGAAAGATCTCTAAAAATTAGGCTGATTAAAAAAAACGACTCTGAAAACGGCTTCCAGATGAAGAAGTTATGCCTTTTTGAAGAAAAGTTGTTGAAGATGCCGAAAAAGTGCGAGAATGTGCAGAAGTGAATGATAATGTTATATTTTAAAAAATACCTGCACTCACCCCCCCTCCCCCCCTTCCAAACTTAATCCAATGAGCTCACTTTAAAAAAATAATTTATGTCCCACCTTTATAAATAAGTGAAAGTCACTTTTACAATGGTACTTTATGAGCTACTCACTAAATTGTAACTTAAATAAAAGATAAAGAGACTTTAGAATTATAAGTGACCCACTTTTTATAATGGATGAGAACACTTTTACATAAAGTAACTTTAAAACATAAGATACATGTGTTTTTTGAAAAAGTAACTCAACAAAAAGAAAGACTAGAACCCAAGACCTCTATTCTCATAAAGTAACTTTGGACCAAGTGAGCTAGTTTAAAAGGTTAGTAATTTTTGGAAAGAGGAAGGGGGCTTTTGTTTATTTTTTATTTTTATTTTTTATTTTTTAGTCATTGAAGCTTTGGGGTGTGTGCTTTCTTGAAAAATCTCTTTTCCCTCCAGATCTTAAAAATGACGTATCTAGGGCTACCAGAAACCTTTTCACATGAAATGAAAGGGATTCCTCATTGGAACAGGTGCTCCTAACACAATAGACTAGTCCTCTCAACCCGAAAGCAGTCAAAAATAGTAGATCTAGGAAACGAGAGTCAGATGCAGTTGTACCAGCTTTGGATTTGGATCACCAATGGATGTGGCCCTCAAATAGCTCTGATACCATGTAGGAATTTACAAGGTAAGTTCCTCGGATAGAACACAAAAGGACACTACCCACAAATAGATCACAAATCAATACACTAGTATCCTTAACATGGTTAAAACCCTCAAAGAGGGAAACAGTCCACGGCCTAAGCCAACTTGGCCACTTCAAGAAATTCATTAATAAAAGAAAGAAAAATTACATAAGATTTTCTCATGAATGGTTACCCTACAAATGACCCTCCATTCTCTTTAAATCGAGATCATGGACCAATCAAGTGTTAAGCCACGGATCAAGTGCTGGTAATACCAAGAAGAGAATGAACCGTGAGATCACTTCATGTCTAGAACGTATCATGACCATTAGATTGTAAGTTACAAATGTACATAGTAAAGAAACACACTTTACCTAACTCTGCACTAGACCAAGTTATACTTAACTATTTCCTAAATGTCAGAATATCCTAACACCCAATTCCAAATGTATTCCAACACCATTCTAATTCATCAATAATATGCTATTTCATAAGGAAGTTTGATTTATTTAGTTGAAAATTGTTGCAACATCTAAAATCCATAGGTTCACCAATGAATAGAGGTACATCATTCCCAATCTATGAAGTGACTAATGCCAATTCATAGATTCCAAGGATTATATTGATTTTGAATTTGACAAATAATTACTAGCCTTGGAAAACTCTACCATAAATATGTTCTCAAACTATTAGGTAAGCACAAGTAATTTGCAACAATCATCTACATGGAAAGTGTTTAACCTATATAAGCTGCAATGAACAATCAGCTTATAATTTAAGTGAAGACTTGTAGAATCCATTTAGGAAAACCCTAGCTTAGCTCTATGTCACCTTCCTTGCCTTCATTCTTAGACTAAAGTCGACCTCTTTCATGCTCCCATAATTTTTTGACTTGTTTTGACCTCTCAACATAAGCCTAGAGTGGAACTATCCCTCTATCTCCTAGATATTCTACAAGTGAGCTTCAAACACAACCATTTCTCCACAAAGTGACATAGAAAAAGGGAAGCTCCCTTTCACCACTTTTTGCAACTAGAGAGTCAATGCTACCAGTTGTGATTGCATTTGTGTCATTCCTACTGATCCTTCTACTCCACCTGGAGTTGAATCTAATCTCATTCCTCATAACCATTTCATATTCAACACCTTTACTATATCTAGCTACTCAACATTGAAATGAAACATTGACCATCCCTTTGCTTGAGTATGTGTTGTAGCGACTGTAACACCCTCCAAAATTTTGACCCGCACCCAATTTCGAAGCCTCCCTTGGATTTTTACTTGATGTTCACAAGCACTTGGCTCACCCTGTGAGCTCATGTTGATTATTTTCACCCTCCTTGCTTGACCATTCAACGAACATATTTTTTCATGTTCATCACAATGTGACGCTTGCAGCCATGTTCTGGTCATGCACAAATTCTCGCTTCATTTGTATAATTTGTATTCACTATGAAAACATCTGTCACACTCACACACGAAGTTTTATGCATTGTTGTGCAAGTTTCATCGTGGTTGTTCAACAATATATCACAAACATCATGCTTGTCACTCTCACCGTCATTCATTCATGATGAGTATATGTTGTATTGATGGTTTGAGGCATCCTATCGTCAAGTCATGTTGAGTGTGTGTTCACAAGGCTGTGTATGAACAAATTCAATCACTCACACACTTAGTCATTTTGCTAAAGTTCTGACGACCAAATCACCCTCTAACAGTCAGACCTCCACCCGAGAACTGACTCGATCGATTGTCACCCAGAATAACACAGAAGTTTCCAACAAGCCTTTTCAATCTGCGATGCCTGCAAGCTAATCAACCAACCCTCTTGTTGGTCAACCGAAGAGTTTGACTGGGCAGTGACCCTGAGACTCACTCCCCTTAAAATTTGTACAAAAATTGCAGACCTTTCCTACTCTGTTGATTGAGAAAACTACACAAACAGGTTAGACAAACACCTAGTGCCTGTCCCTGTCTCCCTCAAAAAATTGCTTAGTTTTTCCAGTCAACCGACCGGCTGCTCACCCAGAAAAATGCGAAGATTTCATAAGCAATCCCCTTAGTTTCCAAACATCCTGCTTGGCTTAGAAACTATGTAGAGGTGTTTAACAAGTCATCCTTCCAATAATTGTGTTTTTCGTATCACCAGCAATCTGGCAGCCTGTTGCGAGCTCCCTCCAGGAATTGCATAGTTTTTGCTATGAAGCCTCCTACAGCCTACTGCTAACTCCATCTAGGAATTGCGTATTTTTTGCTACCAAGCCTCCTGCAGCCCGCTGCTTCCTCCCTCCAGGAATTGTGCCATTTTGACTACTAGGCCCCTTTGCTAACTGCACTGCTTCCCTCCAGAAATTTTGCATTTCTGCCCTTTAGCTGAGCTCGATCCCACTGACATTCACTGTTGATCTGGATAGTCTATCTTAGTCTCCCAGTGACTTCTACATAATTTTCATCAGAAGTGCCTGGAGCCCACATCCCAACTTGAAAGTTTCCCTGCACTATTTCATAACTCTATCCTCTCTCCCAGTCACCTGCATCCGAAAGAGAATAACAATGCATCATGGTAGACTAGGAGGTTTATTGATTTGATGCCATCTCGTCATGAGTGATTACAGATACAAGTACATGGATAAGACATGATGCGATGACAGGTGCGATGAGCAAGGAGAGTACATGTAAGTAGATGTGTTCGCGAATGGATGAACAAACGATGTATGCGAGGATAATTTTTTCATGGACGAACGAACAAACAAGGAGAATTTTTCACGAATAGAAGAACATGTCAAGCATGCCAAAGTACAAGAAAAGGAGCAACATGCACATGCAACATCAAGTGAACAACAAGATCATCAAAGAATCTACACATCTTTCCATGCGGAGGTGAATCTATGATACACCAAGAGCACACCCATCACTCAAGAGCACGACAACTTGACACAAACACTGTTGGGTACAAGAATTGCAGTTAAGCAAACTCCCTCAACACTTAACTGTCAACTCAAGGGTTTCGTAAACTTAGATATGAAGAACAGGATATGCTAGAAATGGTATGAACTTTTCCAAACTCTACTCCTACTTCCTTAATTGTAATCTTGCAAAATCAAAAAAAATATCAGCCGACAATTTACACCAAAGATATTCTAGTGCTGCAATGTGAAAGAAAGTACTCTTGCAGGAAAATAAAAGAAAGGAACTCTCAAACTTCTTGCAAACAATCTTGAAGAATGAAAATTTAAATCTATGTTTATCTTTAGTATAGTTGTATGTCATGTTAATAATTAGACCCTTGAAGATATCCAACTTCTTATAGATCTTTCTCACTGCACTAAGCTATTGTTTTTGTAATCCTAGAATGTGCTTGCAAAACAAGGTTTAGGTGCTGGAAGTATATTTTACACCTGTACTAAATATTTATGTCTTTATGCAAGAGCTCTAAGCCTCAGGACTAAAGAACTTTGTTCCTGTATCAGGATATCGATTCTTGTACCGAAACAAAGATTCCTACACCAAGTTTTCCAATCCTTCTTATAAGAAAATAAATAATGTGTTAACTTAAAGAAAGAGATTGCAAAGGTGAACAAAACTTCAAAATAAATTCCTCAAACAAAAAGATGCTTCAACAAATCTTAATATCTAAAATAATAATTAATTTACAAAGTCAAAGCGCACTCATCTTTAATCAAGGAACTCCTTCACATAATCTAAAGAAATCATCTAATTGTGACAGCAGGCTTCAATCTTGTAATAGTTATTCACATAAACTGATCTGCATTCATAATCTTCTTAACTCGGAAATATTCTCTTTGAAAATAATTAAAAATTTTGATTTTTCCCTAAAAAGTATGAAGTATAGGTATAGATTAGTGTGTCACAATGACATTCAATCTCGAATTACCAAACTATATTTAGTTTGAAATATCAAGAACACTTCAGAATGAAAATTGCACACTACAGAGACACATTAAGGCTCATAAGTCATATAAGAATAAAATAATATTACTATAATGAACCAAGGAAATCAATCTGTGAAACTGTAAATGCACTAGTGTAGGAATGCGTGCTTGCACGATCCAAGCAGAAAGGATACAACATTCTGCGGAAAAGAAATCAAGAAATTAAACATAGATGAGCATGCACACCACAGATCCATCACACAGTGATGAAATTAGTTCTAAACCTTGCAGGAGAATAAAAGCATGTATTTAATCCACACTTTGCATTAAAAAAAATTAACACACCTTAATCGAAAAATAAGAATACGAGGGAGAACAAGTTGGGTTGGTTGGGCCCTAGCCAACCAGCTCGTTGCCCTGTTTAGGAAATGTAAAGATTCAGCTCTTAATCAATGCATTAACATAGAATTACAATGCACGATTGAAAAATCATGGCGCATTCTCATTCTATTAATAATCATCAAATGTACAACATGAGTTCAAATCCAGCCCAAAATGAGGGTGATACCAGCAAAATTACATAAGAATGAAATTACAATATCCTTGCTATAGATATCACTCGCTACCATTTTCTATTTGAATCTTGTCTTTTATACATTCATTTAGGCCTACGGCTATAACCAAATTACATCAAACATCCAATCTGAGCCTTTCTGCTATAAAAAAATTACAATAACGATTCATACTAAGCCTTTCGGCTAATAACAAAATTCTAATCCAAGTAATCATTCGGTGACCCAATCTCCACCATATCCCTAACTTTTCTCTGTTCCGAGCCCAACTTGAGTTGACCATTCTAGAACAAGGTGACCACATTAGGTGGTGAGTTGTCCAAAAGTTAAGGATTCGATAGTGGTGTAGGAATCCTACCTGCACTCGACCATGCTAACGGAATGATCAATACATCGCCTATCAAATACATTAGGAAAATAAATATTATTTGCAAAGATTATTAAAGGTAGAAGATCTATGAAAATGGTTAATTAAGCACATTCATAACCCTTAAACATGAAATATAAAGCTAGTGTAGGAAAAGGCACGATTCTTGGACTAGTGCAGGAATAGGGAGGTTTGCAAGGTTAAAGTGGAGGTTTAAGGTTATGGTTTTGAAGGGAAAAGGAGTTAAAAATGAATCAATTTATCCTACCAACATCCTCCCCTCCTTAAGTTGTTGTGGGTCCTCACAAAACCTTTACCTACTAGAAAAAAAAACCAAAATAGAAGAGCTCCCCTTTAATTTTGAACTTGTATGTTGATCCCTGATTTATTGTCTTTGCCTTCTTGCTTCGAGCATTTTTAAGTTTCTTAGTCACATTTTTAAGACACTCATAACACTTCGAGGCCAGAAATTTCCATATCTTAACTTGTTATAAGAAGAGCTTCGGCGTAAATCACATAAAAAATACCTTTGTCGACGCGTTTCGAACCAACTAGTGTGGTTCATCGTCAGGACAAGTTGAAGAAACAGATCTGGCCTAGCAAGTTAAATAGACTGAGCAGAGACTCTAACGGATATATAACGGCTATTTTTGACCCTAGGACCCAGCCCAACTTATATTAATAAATTTAATATTTTTATAATATTGATAATTCCATTTCTAGAAATTAGTAAAATTAGGTATAATAAATAGATCTTACGTAATTTATTAATTAAATAATATTAGGTTATTAATAAATTAATATTAATGGTTATTATAAATTAGTTATTAGTTTGAATGAGTTCTTTAGAAGAACTTATATTATTATTATTACTATAATATTAAAAATTAATAATATAATAATCTATTTCTAGAAAATAGTAAAAATTAGTTATAAAGAGTAGTAATTTATTTAACTAAATAACATTAGGTTATTAATAAAATCTTACTAATGGTTATAATAAATTTATTATTTGATTGAGAGATTTTCTTTAAAAGAAGTAATTTAGGTTACATAAATAAATTATATATTCATGTTCCAATAAATAATTTCAAAGGAAATTAAAACAATAGGTATTTAATTATTGAATTAATAACTAAATATATACAAGAAATATTTATTAAAGGTATGTTAATTTATGTAAAACTTTACTACTTACTATTGATGTAATATTAAATCATTTTTTTATAAAAATTATTAAATTTATCACTTATTAATACTATTCAAAAGAGCTTGGTTTAATACCTCTAAGTCGTAGACATTTTGCTTGAGCTCTTCTATCCGACTATTTAGACAGAGGGTGGAGTTCTGCACTCTCAATTCCTTTGGCATAGACTTCTCGGCAGTCGATTCCAGACATTTATCGACATCATTAAGGTCTAGGTTATGCTAGCCACCTTTTTTTTCATGCATTTCAATACAATCAACAGTTTCAACACCCAGAGTCTTAATGTCACTAAAGGTCTCAGTGCCTTGCATTTTTACTTTATCATGGGTTTTAGTACCCTGCTCATCCAATTTACCAGCAATTTCAGTACCCTATTACTCAAAATAATTAAGGGCTTCAATACCCTACTCATCCATCTCACTAGGGGTTTTAGTACCCTGTTCTTCAAAATCATTAAGGGTTTTAGTACCCTACTCATCCATCGCACCAAGGGTTTCAGTACCCTGCTCATCCATCGCACCAAGGGTTTTAGTACCCTACTCGTCCATCTTACCAAGGGTTTTCATCCCCAGAACTTCAGAATCATTAAGGGCTTCAGTGTCCTGTTCCCAATCATCCACCTGACCCTCTGTCGAGTCCTTGCTTGCACTTGACATCAATTTTCGTTTCTTCATCCTGCCAAAGAGGACCGACAAGGTTGTGTCATCTTCCTTCTCCACATAGTCACCATCAACCACCATGTGGGTCGCTGCCTCAACGAAGACCGAAGATTATCATTGCTTGGTGAAGTAGGTGGTGAGTCATCCAACATTGTCGGAGAGGTCGACTGAACATGACCCACGCTCGAAGAGGTAGTCCTTCTCCTAGCTGACCTCCTGGTCTTGGTAGGATATGGGTTTAGCATTTATGATTTCTCCTTCTTTCCTGCACTATTCTTATGAGTTAACTTCCCTACACTCTTCTTCTGAGCCCACTTTTATGCACTCTTCTTCTGGATCAACTTATCTGCACTTCGCCCCTAAAACTCCTTTAAGAATTCCTCCCAAGTCACATTTTTAGCTTCCAACTCCTTCTTAATTAAGATTGTGATCAGTCTGTGGTGATATAATTTATAAGCGACTTGACTGGACTTCCCTTTCTGAACCCATTTCTCCATCTTTTCTAAGCTTCTAAGAAAATAATAAGGGAAATTGATGAGCTTACCAGAATCAAAGTGCAAGAGTAGGTGTATGTGATAGAGGAAATTTAGTGAGTAGCGACCCTCGCAAGTAAGGAACTTCTCAACACATACATGATATCCTTCCACTTTCCTATCATTGCATTCTGCTGGAGGTCGTTCTTTCAGTCCACCTTATGCTTCGAGTTGACCATGAACTGGTGCCACTGTTTCTTTTCTAAATTCTTCTTCTTAAACCATTTTTCCCCCACTGTTGATAAAATTGTAGCCTAAGATATGGCCATTATTATCAAGTGATAAGTTTTCCAAGGAAGGGAAAGTATTGGATTTCGTCATAATCGTACCATCATGCATTTACTCTATGACCTCACATAAGGTGTACTTAGTACTCATTAAAAATATGAGCTTTCATAACCTAAATATATTTGTACTTAAAAGATTTCTTTCTAATTTGGTAAATGATAAAACAAAGTGTTAATCATGATACAAACTGAATGCCATGATATGTAGGTGGTACAATTATTCTGCATGTACAAAAGTTCATGAAACAAAAGATAAGCCTTCAATACACATTTCTGAACCAAGTGTTACTGCACCAAAACATGTGTTTTTCGAATTGGGCGCGCTCGGCAGTGAGGATTCCTATACTGAGCATTCCTGCACTAGACGTGCTTGCACCAACCATGCATGTACCGAGCATGCTTGTGTAGGTTTTAACCCCGTACAGAAATTACTTGCATACGAATTCTAAATCACATGAAAAATAAAAATATGAGAGCATAACACATATACACAGAGATTTCCCACTGGATCTCAAAACCAAGACTACCAGCTTGATTTTTCATTATGTTCCTTTCAATGTTACAATACATATTTATACATGCCAAAGCATCCAATACCATGGAACGAAAAACATCGCGTCCAAAACCATGGACCGAAAGCCATTGCGTCCAAAAAACATGTGCGAAGATCATGCACAAAACCATAGGTGGGTCCGCCCAACCTAACATAGGGTCCAAAACCAAAATTTTCCGGGGCGCTGCCCCGGACCCCATAAAGTGGGGTTACGGGTACCCCTCAAACCCCCTGTTAACTATGTGGAAAGAATATAACACAACCCAACAGTCAAGTTGAAGCATTGCATCTGCTCTTCTGTAATGTCCCAAATCAATTAATTTTGGAACATGCACTTCATATTAAACTATCATGCATTTTCCATAAGATTTCCATGTAAAACCAGAACCATAAATCTATAAATTGCACAAAATCTCATTAAAATATCACAACATGAGAAACAATGAGAAATGAAGCAACCAAAATCTAGCTTTATTATATATAGATAGATGCTAATGCAATAGTTGGGAATGACCCTTCGCTCTCCAAACTAAAACAGAAAAACAATCTCTACGTCTGTGGATTCTAAAGGGATCCACCAAGGGGAGATGGGTGCTCGCCCAATCTCTCTAAATCACTTGAGGGTTTTCATCCTGGGGCTACCAATGGAGTAGAGAACCATGTTTTCAACCTCATATACAAAAAACAATATCAAAACCAAGATGTCCTCCAATGGCCTCCTCCTCCTCTTTCATAGATCTGATGGGCCCCTCTAGAATCTTCTATTTTATTATTATTTTAATCATGGAGCACTTTTCCCTCTTTTATTTTAATTAAAATATTCTTTTTAAAGCAAGAAAAATGTAAATTGGCCATTATGTCTCCTTAGGTCACTAAAACTCCCATCCAAAAGTCCCATCATGTATATCTTCTCGTTCCAGTTATAACAAGCTATTACACTAAGGGGTTCCATCAATTAATCTCCCCGGAATGCCACCTCGAGCATAATTAATTAAGTTATGCCCAATAATAATGATGATTTTTTAAAGTTGTCGGAATGCAACGAAACGAAAGGAAAATTATACTGATGATAGAAGATTCCAAGCGAATGCCATCAAATCCCATAAAAACTCCTCAAAACTCCATAGGAACCCCTAATGACATAAACCTACTCCATTGACCTATCCATCCCCTATCCTAGAAATCCACC
The DNA here is from genome assembly GCA_000404065.3 of Pinus taeda. Lineage (NCBI taxonomy): Eukaryota > Viridiplantae > Streptophyta > Pinopsida > Pinales > Pinaceae > Pinus > Pinus taeda. Next base: position 18,116 of record APFE031390717.1, on the reverse strand, counting down.
CTAGATGTACCATGGAGAAGAATAAAAATGGAGACATTACATTCCTCCCACCCCAAGATTGCTTGCCCTCAAGAAATCCAAATCTGTGGACCAATCTGGTTGCCCAACACCACTGAGATCCAATGCCCGAATCTCATACGAACCACTAGCCCACATCACGTCTCCAAGCTATCGAAACATGACTGGATCCTCCAATACCTGAATCCCATGTCCATCTCTGACTCAACCTACTGCCAATAGATCCACCTGGATCCCAATGCCAACAAGAAGGGGCGTTAATTCTACATGGATCCTGCTATGTTGTAGCTCCGACTGTGAATGTTGTTCTACCACTGTGTACCAACTCATGATCTCCCGCCAATATAAGTCATGGACTCCTGTGTAAGGAACAAGTCTACTATGTTGATGTTGGTCCATGCTCAACTCATGATGCCTTATCTAGTTGGTCAGCAATACCCATCGAGAAAGTCTTGCCTCTCTCTTTGTAATGGGTACAAGTAGCCAAATTTTGCTGCAAGCCCTATCTACGTACTCCTGGAGAGGGTTGCTACCTGAAAATGTTGCAGCTCAGCTAGCTGCCACTACAGCTATTTGCACCTCATCAATGGGTAGACCCAAAGATGGATGCAATACCATATCCCTCACCTGATAGGAAACTCCCTGCTCTTCCAATCCACCAATCTCTTGCAAAACTCTCTTGTCATACTATAGCATCTCCTTAGGACAAGTTTCAGTTAACATCATCACCCTGCCAGTTGTATGTACATATGTTTGCTCCTTATCAACGACTAACCCCAAGGGTGGCTACTCATCCTCCATCATCATGGGTTCAATATGAACCTCCAACTAGCTCTCCCGAAAAGGGTCATCATGCATACTGTGCACCGCATCCTCCTCAACCGACTCACACTCCATCATATGATACTCATGCTGACTCGTTACTGGTGACACACTATCCTAAATGTCTCTCCTAGGACCGACGGACTACTCATCATATGAAGTTGGCCTAATGTCAACGACTCGCCATGACTCATGCTCCTCTATGTTCTTTCTATGCTAAATTATTAGTCGCTCATATGCTCCCTGATCTCTTTCCCACATGGGAACAATAAGTTACTCCTTGTACTCCTCTACCACACATTGATGCACATCTGGTCTACTGCCATCAACTTCATATGATTGCTCACGCTTCTCTAAGGTATCATCATATGAACCCACAGACTCATCCAAGGAAGAGTCCTTATCCTAACAGACATAAATAATACCCCCTGCTCTACCACTGCCATCTCCTTAATTTCACTCAAGCATGAATGGTCAAGTACCCAAGGTCCTTTGCACATGAATCAAAGTCCCTTCTTCCTCATCTCATTCTTACTGCATGAGCACCCAAACCTGAGTTGCTCTTCCCTGGTCAACTATCTCCTAAATAGCCCAATGTTCTGCTCAACCAACCTCTCGGCTAGATCATAAGTAGTAGGTGATACCAACTTCTCTCTCCTACAAATAGATAACAATCGAGACTGCAACTCCTGACAAATGGCATCACAACCTCTCATACATGAGGACAAGATGGACTGCATGTGTGCTATGACTCTGTAAGGATCATGTTTCCTAATGCTGAAGAAGCATTGCAACATCTGTAGGATCAAATCGTCACACACCCTATCAAAAAGGATCTCATAAGTCTTAGTCATGGCCATGTCTCCTAGAAAATCAAACTTCCTCCCTGTTATCACTCAGGTTGTCCCTTAGCTCCTGAAGGGATACGGCCGAGGTAACCACAAAACAATCTTTGGACTGCAGGTTCTAGCCCACCTGCAATCAGAGAGGGCTCTCTCTTAATGATTTAGCTTTGTTGATGATGATTTTAGGCTAGTTGTCGGGTTCAGGGGTTTTGATTTTTTGTTTGGATGGAAGGTGTATGCCAGGTAGAAAATTCCAAGCAGAGAGGCAAGGTGAAGTGTGATGAGTTTCAAACCATTGGGCATGGAGTCATGGATTAAGGCTTGCTGGTGCGTTTTCTTGGTCACAAGAGGATTGTGGAGCGGGATAGCCACACATGAAACAATTATCAATTTGCTGAAAGGATGGAATGATGGTCAAGGATGAAAGGCATTTAAGAATCTTTCATCAAAACTGATAGGGAGGAGAAATGAATGAATGTTTATCTAGGAGCAGTTAAGAATTCCTAAACTATCATTCATATGTGAAAGAAACAGTGTAAACAAGATCATTAAGTATGCATGTTCATAACTATTCTTGATGAAAACATGAAAAATTGCAGAAATTGAGCCTAAGGTGCAGTTAAGCAAATCCTAAGCTATTCTTCTTTTCTGCAATTTAGATGGCGGAATAATGATAAAACGAACATGAAAAACTAACAGAGTTAAGAAACACTTATTGAACCATGTAGAAGCACAGGAATTCCACAATCACTCCTCGGCCAATTAAACACAGCAAATAGTTTCAGAATCCATGCTTTCAGCAGTCTTTGATTATAGAAAGCATCACAGTTACAATGCGAGTTTCCGCTTGAGAGAAAAATCGGAATAACAAAGATCAAGTTACTGATCAACCAACCCACCAACCCCTACTCCATTTTTCAGGGTGGTATATATAAGCAAAATATCTGAAGTCATTTATTACAATTGACCTAAACAGGTCTGCCGGAAAAGCTTTTTTTAAAAACCTAATTGCTGCTGGAATTAAATGCAAGTAAGTCCTTTGGGTTGCGCTAGAGGCAACTGAATCAAGTTGAGTTGATGAGGTGTCCTATGTGACTTGGTGCAGTGGTTTTTTCATAACTGTGCATTGAATTCTGGTCCACTGACCTTCTGTGAGTTTAATGTGCAGTCATTTGTGCTGGTGAGCCTTTAATGCGTCTTCAATTGCTTCTTGACTTTCAGAGCTTTCATTTTAATGTTGGATTTGCCTCGAGCCCTGAGAAAATCTCCTCTGATACACTTTTCCGCTACATTGATGGTCTTCGCGCTTCCTGATACTCTTTGACGTGCTTTCTGTCTGCAAATTTGATCTAATACTCTTTAATCTTTGTTCCTGGTCTCTTTCTGTCTTCAAATTCGTTTAATTTGGCAAAATTGGGCAATTTCGGGCTTTTTCGGTGCAAAAAGGGCCAAGGAATAAAAAGATTCGGTAAATATTCCCCAATATGGCCTATTTCCCGTAGCAATGCGCGATTCGCGCTAATCGTGCAACGAAAACTACCTTCGTTTCTCATTCCGAAGCTCCGAAGCTCGACTTTTGCGCTTGCACGAATTTTCTGTTTTTTGGCTGCTGACGTCAGCATGATGTCAGCAGTACGGCGGGTGAAGTCAGCATGCTGACGTCAGCAGTGGGGTCTTCTGGTACGGATATGACGTCATCAAGGTGACATGGCAGTACGGCAGGGTGACGTGGCAGAGACACGTGGCAAGGTGACGTGGGCCGGGCGCAGGCTGTGTGAGGTGATGTGGAGGCGACGTGGCAGGGTGAGGTGGCGCTCCTGTTATGTGAGGGGAGGGCGGTTTTACCTATGCATCGGACCGCCTTTGGTACGAAGGTGGTTTCTGTCAGGGGCAGCCCGATGCAATGGGAGGCCGCCACATGTCCCGGTGTACGACGGTAAAACCGTCGGACGTCGGGTGGTAACCTACCACCACAATAGGGCGCCCGATGTGAACAAGGGTCGTCGGATCTGGGGGGGCGATCCGACGGTGGACGGAATGGGGAGATGTGTGGATTTTAAAAAAGGAGCGCGCACGTTAAAGGTTTAAATTTTCGCGGCACTGCGGGTTTTGAACTATAGAAAATGGGTTGAATGTGTTTTGGCGGTGGAAATTTATTAAACAAACGTTAATAATTTCCAAGGAAAAATGCGCAAAGGGGGTTTTTTGCATTTGGGAAGGGTTTTCTTAGTGTTTTGGAAGGGGTCCAAACACCTGGGAATGGAAATTTATGCAGAAGGAGGGTTCTTACTAAAGTCCAGGTGACTTAGTAATTCCCAGAGAAGTACTTATGG
>APFE031390717.1:0-10307 GCA_000404065.3 Pinus taeda | reverse complement strand
AAATCCATCTAGTAAAGAAATTCTAGAGGAACCCACTACTCTTTGTAAGATATGGTCCATTTTGGGAAAGGGGTAGTGGTCTTTTAGAGAGACCTGGTTTAAATTTCTCAAGTCTACACACAGTCTTATCTCTCCTATTTTTTTCCTAGTGGGAACTAAATTAGATACCCATTTGGAGAATCTGATGGGTGCAATGATACCAGCTTCAAACATTCTCTTTATTTATTTTTCGATAAGGGGAAGAAGAGTGGGGTTGATACTTCTAAGTTTCTATTTGAACGGTTTTTTATTTGGTTTTAAGGGAATGGTATGTTGGATCACTGAGGTGTCATAGGACTTCAGGTCCTCATAACTCCAAGCAAATACATCTTGGAATTCTTTGAACAAATCCACGTATTTTGGTTTTTGATCAGGGGGGCAGATTTTTGGACAACTTGATCATTTTGCGCTGTTTTGCTGTCCCTATGTTGTGTTCTTCTATAGCAGCATTTAAAGGCTCCATTTTTGGCTTTTTGGGCACATCATTGTCATCAAACATGTCTTCTCATGGAGTAAGGCCAGCAGGCAGAAAATTACTCTTTAGATCAATAAACTCATCCTCTGCTTTGGCTGTTTCCTCTAAACACATTTGTTTCAGTTGTTCTATGTTTGCATTGTCAAAAACAGTTGGGTTGAGGATCTGTTTGGCTATTGCAGCTGTTACAGCCTGCTGGTTTTCTTCTGTTATCTGTTGGGAATCATTCATGGCATCCATGTCAATGTTTGTGTTCGAAAATTCGCCCTCAAGAGTGAGGAAATTGTTAATCTGGGCATCATTTTGAAACACTTGCCAATCCTTAACATTGTTAGGGATTGAGGGTCTATGTTTTATCTCACCAGTGAAATGGTGATTTGGTTCAAAGGGAAGCTTGCATGTGCTAGCAAAAGTTGCTAGACTGTGAGCATGAATGTTATGGTCTCTTGAAATTTTGGCCAGCTTGAACTCATCGAAAGAATTGAGTATTTCTGTAGCAGCAGCCCTGTAGGCTCTCATTCTACTATCATTAGTAACAAAGTTACCTTTCATTTGTTGTATAATCAAATCGGAGTCACCTAGAATGGAAACTTTTGTAGCACCTAGGATTTTTGAGCAATTTCAGGCCTAAGAGGAGAGCTTCATACTCTGCCATGTTGTTTGTACATCTGAAATTTAGGCTATAGGCATGGCCTTCTACATGATTATCATGTGTATTGTAAATCCATACTCCTGCCCCTGCTCCTAACTTATTGACATAACCATCAAACTCTAAATGCCATGTGATTTCTTGGTGAAGTTTGTACCAAGAGTTTGAGTTACTTGAGGATTGGGCAGACTTACAATTTCTGTTTCGGGAGGTTCTTCTTGTTTGCTGGTTGCCTTGACTGTTGTGATAACTTCATGGGTATTGGAAACTGATTCCTCATTGATGCATTTTTTTTGCTCTAAGGCTAAAGGCTTGTCATCAGTTGGAGGATTGGTGTCATCATTAAATAAAATAAAAAAATCCATATCAGAATGGATTGAGTAAATTGGAAAATTTTGGGGCTTTGCCTCACTACTTACCAAATACTTCATTACTGTTTCTCTATACAGTCTCTTTGGTTGCCCAAAGACAGATATAGTGGCATAAGAGAGGTCAATTTGAAGAGATCCTTGCATTTTTGCCCCCCATGATCTTGATAGGAGCATGCCATACTTTGTGGGAATGTTAGCAACTACTACATCCATTAGGATTGTCTTGTTGGGAAATTGACTAGAGACACAAAAAGGTATTTGATTAAGCCTAAACATTTGACTTGACTTGAGTCAAAGGAATATAGATCTTTGTAGGGTCTTGTGACATCAAGGTTCAGCTTTTCCAATACAGCTTTGGGCATAAGGTTATGTGAGGCACCTGAGTCAAACATAGCATTATGCAAGATTTTCTCATGTATGTGCAGACTGACATAAAAGGGTGGAACAGGTCCATGTGTTGTTTTTCCGTTAACTTCTGGACCAAACAACAGCTCAGGGGTGTCATCTAAAATGTTTACATCATCCCTGACCTCTGGTAGCTAGAGCGACCTTTGAATTTGTTGCCTATATACGTCATGTTTGGCAAGTTTTGATAGGGGAATGGATATCTTGAGTTTTCCAATCTCTGTTTCTAAATTGAATGGTTTCTCCAATGGATTCTTAGCATTGATAGTAGCATATTTCTCTTTTTCAGGCATATTCTCTGTGTTTTCTTTTTGAATGTCAGCGTTGTGATGAATGAAAGTTTGTGGTATTTTTGTTTTGGGAAGATTTTTTGGAGTGCCTTTCAGATTTTCTTTTGAGGAAGAAGGAGGTAGAGGCTGATCAATAGGAGGTTGCATGTCTGCTATATCCTCTACAGTTACCTGATGCGGGTTTGTGATAGCAATATCAGCTGGTTCTGTTATGACAACATTGTCCTTAATTTTGTTGGGCTATTTGTTATCCTTTGTTCTGCTAGATGTAGGGAAATCAATGGTTCTTGTTCTCAACTTATATTGTTTGTGTACTTCATACACAACAGAGTCGTAACCTTATTTGAAATCAAAAGACTCTCCCGACTTGGTCCGAAATCATTTTACATCAGGGTAGTCTCGGTCTTCTTCAGTGAGCAATATTTGTTGTTCATTTTTCGAATATATCAGGTTCATGTGAGTCTCATCTGTGGGCTCACTGGATGTGGATGCCTCCACATAGTTTTCTTGGAAAGGATACCTAATATCATGGTCGGGACTAGCCCTTCCAACGTTTGTGGTCTAATTTTTCCTGAAGTTCGGGTTCCTTATGGTGTTGGACTGTTGACTTTCCTATGATGATTTTCTTTCAACGCTCTCTACTCTGTCTCCTAGCCTATGCATGCCGTTGATGATGGCATCCAGTTTTTGATCTAAGGCTGAGGGTTCTTCCTTGAAGGTGGTTCTTCTCTCAGTTCTGGCTCTATTTCTTTTGGCAATTAGGTTTGCCTCCACACTAACAGCAACATCTTGCATCTCTGTAAGGCTTTGAGGGGTTCTTTCCCTTATCTGATACGCCATTTCAGCATCAAAACCATCAGGGAATTTGTACAAAGCAAGATCAGGTGGAGGTCTCAAATTTTGTGGTATTGCATTGTAAACGTTATTAAACCTTGCACAGTAATCCAAAACAGCCTCTTGAGGTGCTCTTTTGATAGTATCATACTTAGATAGTATGTGCAAGGGGTCTTTCTTTTTCTCCCATCTGTTAATAAATTTCTGGTATAAGGCTTCTGGATTTAAAATGGAATTGGGTGTAAGTGCCCTAAACCAGGTTCTGACATCGCCGGTCAAACTTTGGACAAAAATCTTCATTCTCACACTGTCATCATCAATTTCATAACTCTCGAAGTAATCCTCCATTTTCTTTGTATGTTGTAGGGCGGTGCAGGAGTTTGTGCCATCAAAATAGGTGATTTTTGTCTGGTAGTCTTGAGGCATAGCCCCGGGATTAGCAGGCAACTGTAAGGGTGCATATCTATTAGCCATGATGATGGGGATAAGCGAAAAAGCCGGGGCAGCTGGGATAACAGGAACAACCGGGGTAGAAGGAGTAGTAGTGGTAGTAGGAGTATAGGATGGAAGCATAGAAGAGCTGCTTGGAGAAGGGGGTGATGAACCAGGGGAACTTGGGTCTTCTTTTTGTTTTTTTTTTCTAATGATCTTAGGGATTAAATTTGGATTTTCAAAAACAGCTGGGCGATTGAGATCAGGATTTGATCGTGTATTACGCGTTTGCTTTTTAGGAGCCAGCTTCTAATCTATTTTTTGGGAAATTTTTCTAAAAACACAGGTCGACCGAGACTTTCAAAAGTCGGTTTCTTCCTCTGTGGAGCTGCAGACTGGTTTAGTGAGTTTATCTGAGGAGTTCCCCAGTGGAGTCGCCATTATGTTATCACTCAGGTTGTCCCTAAGCTCTTGTAGGCATACGACCGAGGTAACCACAAACCAATCTTTGGATTGCAGGTTCTAGCCCACCTGCAATCAGAGAGGGCTCTCTCTTAATGATTTAACTTTGTTGATGACGATTTTAGGCTAGTTGTTGGGTACAAGGGGTTTTGTTGTTTTGTTTGGATGGAAGGTGTATGCTAGGTAGAAATTCCAAGCAGAGAGGCAAGGTAAAGCGTGATAAGTTCAAACCATTGGGCATGGAGTCATGGATTAAAGCTTTCTGGTGCGTTTTCTTGGTCACAAGACGCTTGTGGAGCGAGGTAGCCACACATGAGACAATGGTCAATCTGCTGAAGGATGGAGTGATGGTCAGAGACAAAAGGCAATTAAGAATCTTTCATCAAAGCTGACAGAGAGGAGAAGTGAAAGAATGGTTATCTAGGAGCAGTTAAGAATTCCTAAATTATCCTTCATAAGTAAAAGAAACAGCGTAAACAAGATCATTTAAGTATGCATGTTCATAACTATTCCTGATGAAAACATGAAAAATCACAGAAATTGAGCCTAAGGTGCAATTAAGCAAATCCTAAGCTATTCTTTTTTTCTGCAATTTAGAAAGCCGGATTTCTGATAAAACACATGTGAATAAAACTAATAGAGTTAAGAAGCACTTATTGAAACATGTCGAAGCACAGGAATTCCACAATCACTCCTCGGTCAGTTAAACACAACAGACAGTTACTGAATCCATGCTTTCAGCATTCTTTGGTTATAGAAGCATCACAGTTACAATGCGAGTCTTTGCTTGAGAGAAAGGATCGAAATAACAAATATCAAACTACTGATGAACAAAACCGACCAACCAACCCCTAGTCCATTTTTCAGGGTGGTTTATATAAGCAAAATATCTGAAGTCATTTATTACAACTGACCTAAACAGGTCCGCCAAAAAGCTTTTCTAAAATCTAATCATTGCTAGAAGTAAATGCAAGTAAATCATTTGGGCTGCGCTAGAGGCAACTGAATCAATTTGAGTTGATGAGGTGTCCTGTGTGGCTTGGTGTAGTGGTTCTGTCATAATGGTGCCTTGCGTTCTGGTCCCCTGATCTTCCGTGAGTTTAATGTGCAGTCATTTGTGCTGGTGAGCCTTCAATGCATCTTCAATTGCTTCCTGACTTTCAGAGCTTTCATTTTAATGTTAAATTTGCCTCGAGCCCTGAGAAAATCTCCTCTGATACACTTTGTCGCTACATTGATGGTCTCCGCCACTTCCTGATACTCTTTGACATGCTTTCCGTCTACATATTCAATTTGATACTCTTTAATCTCTGTCTCTAGTCTCTCTCTGTCTTCAAATCCGTTTAATTTGGCAAAATTGGGCAATTTCAGGCTTTTTCGGTGCAAAACGGGCCAAGGAATCAAAAGATTCCCTAAAGATTCCCCAATATGGCCTATTTCCCGTAGCGATGAAAATGCCTCCGTTTCTCATTCCGGAGCTCCGAAGCTCGACTTTTGCGCTTGCGCGAATTTTCGGTTTTCTCGCTGCTGACGTCAGTGGTACGGCGGATGACGTCAGCATGCTGACATTAGTAGTGGGGTCCTTTGGTACAGATATGACATTAGCATGCTGACGTCATCAAGGTGACGTTGAAGTACGGTGAGGTGACATGGCGAGACACGTGGCAGGGTGACGTGGGCTGGGCGCAGGCTGGGTGAGGTGATGTGGAGGCGACGTGCCAGGGTGAGGTGGCACTCCTGTTACGTGAGGGGAGGGCGGTTTTGCCTGTGCATCGAACCGCCTTTGGTACGGAGGTGGTTTCTGTCAGGGGCGGCCCGATGCAATGGGAGGTCGCCACATGTCCCGGTGTACGATGATAAAACCGTCGGACGTCAGGTGGTAACCTACCACCACAATGGGGCGCCCAATGTGAACAAGGGCCATCGGATCTGGGGGAGGCGATCCGACGGTGGACGGGAAAAGGAGATGCACGGGGTTTAGCAAAAGTGCGCGTGTGTTAAAGGTTTAATTTTGCATGGCGCTGTGGGTTTGGACTTTAGAGAATGGGTTAACTGTGTTTTGCGCGGTGGAAATTTATCAAACAAACATTAATAATTTCCAAAGAAGAATGCGCGAGGGGGGTTTTTTGCATTTGGAAAGGGTTTTCTTAGTGTTTGGAAGGGGTCCAAACACCTAGGAATGGAAATTTATGCAGAAGGACGGTTCTTACTAAAGTCCAGGTGACTTAGTAATTCCCAGGGAAGTATTTATGGTTGTATTTCAACCAGGGGAGGGGATATTTACATAAGGGGATTTTCTACATAGTTTTAGTAGGGGGATGGGGATAGGGAGTTAAATAATAATTTCAGTAGTTAATATGGAGATGACAAGAAAGCGCTAAGTTTCAGAGATCTTAGGCTTCAAAGGGGAGATAGAGCTTTGTAGAGAAAGTATGGATCCTCTTTAAGTGAAGCAGATCTTCACCCAGGCTAATGACATGGAAAATGATGAAACTAAGAGATATCAAGCAGATCTTGACCTCTTTTTGGGGAAATTAGTTAATGATTTGGGGCAAATGGAGAAAGGGAAGTTAGTTATGCCTAGTTTGAGCTCCTTCATATGAAAAATTCTTGATGATTGTAACCTGAGTAGAGATGATACTTTAAAACATGGCAATGAACAGACATCAAGATTCTGCAACCTCAAAACAACCTACCCAGCCTATTTACCTAACATTTTTTCTTCTTTTGGTTTCGGTGCACTTGGACTTGCAGACCTAGCATTTCAATTTTTTCTTTTTATGCCTTCCTATCTACAAACTACCCTTATTTCTTGCAAGGGCCCAGATTAAGCAGTTGGGCTCCTTTGATTCTCTACCTATCTAAGCATCTGCCAAGATTAAGCTGTTTGGACAGATTTTGATTCTCTATATTCTAAAATAGGAAATTGAAACCTAGGGAGACCAAGGTTAAGTTGTTTGGACCTCCCTTCAGCTGAAAATTCTTACAAAATTGGAATGACTTTTCAAAATTGGAAAGCAGTTAGATGAACTCTGAGTAGCCTTCTTTTCTTGGTGACTGTTTAGCAAATATGGAGCATTACAGCATGCAAAGTATGACATATTTGGCCTGTAAAATGTCACTCATGAAATATGAGTAACCTGCTGCAGCAAGAGGCTAACAATCTGTTTTTGACTAAAACTAGAATCTAGAAAGCCATTTGATGAGGTAGACGGGGTGTACTATCCTCTAAATCGAATATTATTGGGTTTGAATCCTGAATATCGACAGCTCCTATAGCAGACAATAGTAATTTACGTTGCGTTGGGCACGATTGCAGCACTTCCAAAGCCGACATTGCTGAAGGGGAAATAGCTAAGTCTTCAACAATGTTATAATTTTGAGTAGCTCTCGCATGTGGATTGAAAGCTGATTTATGAAGTATACATTTAGCAGGCGGTTTGATTACTAAGTTAGGGTTGGGTTTCTCGATCTGTAGCGGATCAGAACCAAGAGGTGGTGTAGTTGATGTGTTTGAATTAGAATATTCTGCTTCTTTACCACCAACAAGATTTTTACTACCATAATCTTGCGATCGCGTCGCAATCCTGACATGAGACATCATCATAATGGGTTCTTCTAAGGCGTTCGAGGAAGAACCAATCATTTTTATCCATTTTATCTTTTGAATTTGGTTTGTTTTTCTTCTTTCCCTTCTTTTTACTACCAGATTTTGATTTGGTCATAGATGAGTCTACGACATGGATGTCGGCAGAAAATTCAGCGGAAGAATCTCCTTTCGGGGAATCAGGTAAAGTTATTACAGGAGAAGAATTCTTTGAAGATTTCTTCTTACTTTTAGTACTAACTGAACCAATCATACCATCAACGGCATGAGACCCTGAAGGAGCTGCAATTATTTGACCGTGTTTTGGAAGATCAGGGATTTTTTCATGTAAAGTACCTGACTACGTATAGACAAGGTCAAGGTACTAAGCCTGAGCAATGACTTTCTCTTCAGTGACAACTCCTCCCTTAGCTACATCTTCAGTGATTTTTGGTAACAATGATTTAATGAACCATTCAGCTAAAATTTGATCTGGAATGGAAACTTTCACTAAACGCCTTCTACGTCACCATTCATGAATATGATCAGAAATATATGTGGACGTGGATTGTTTTAGTGAAGTTAATAGTTCCATGCCATTGTCCTATCTGACAGGAAACTGAAAATGAGTTAAGAAAGCAGTGGCTAACTGATTGAAATTATAAAAAGAGGCTCGTGGTAACTCAATTTACCATTTGGCAGCAAAACCAATAAGAGTTCGTTGAAAAAGATGCAATCGAATTGAATCATCAATGATTGAATTAGATGCACACCAGAGGTGATAAGTCATAATGTGATTTGATGGATCCTCTCCTAACTTACCCTCAAATTTTAGGATATCACTGGGCAAATTATTAGGCATTAGTAGCCAATACGGAAGATAGTAAATTGGATCGTTCGTAAGGCACGACAAATCAGGTAAATCCAAAGTTGCAATAAATGGTAACTAACGATTAGGGTTACAAAAAACCTTGAGTAGTGGGACCAGCTCTAGGAGGAGGATATCCAGGATAACCTAGAATTGGATTTGCATTAGGAATGTTATAAACTCCTGGAAAACCAGGATTAACCGAACCAAACTAAGGTTGTTGAGGCTGTTGATAAGTATAGCCAGGATATAGTTGATACTGATAAACTAGGTTTTGTACAGTAGGACCGAATTGATATTGTCCCTAGTACAGTTGATAGGTGAATTGCGGTTGAATTGTAGCAATCGTACTTGGACTAGCTTGTCCTGCAGGCATCTGGACCGAAGTCTAAACTGTAGGTCCTGACTGTGGCATAGAGACTTGAGGAGTTTGCACTGATGCAGGGATAGTAGAAACCGGAGCTACAGATACTCCAGAAACAGGTGTGGTAGGTTGAACAGAAGTTGCAGTAGTTGCAGTAGTTTGAGGCGGAGTCTGAGGTGAGCTAGGCCCGGGCTTCTGAACTAAACCAAGTGCAGGGGTTTGAACAGTAGGTTAGACAGGTTGCTGGGTTGGACCAAAAACCAAAGGTTGTCCAGGTTGATTAGATAACTGCACATTAGGTTGCGTAGTCTATTGAGTTTGAAGTGGATTCCACACCATGTTCGTTCCGGGGTATGGACTCATAAAAGGTTGTACATATGGAGGACCATAACCTGGTTGAACATAGGGCTAATAATTAGGTGGTACATTTCCATCTCCTTGTAAAAATGGTTCACCAGGAGGTAGTTGGAAACCTTGAGTTAGGTACTGACCTTGAGGTTGATAACCTTGAGGCATGTACTGAATCTAGGGTTGATAAGCATCCTGAGGAATATACTGAGTCTGGGGTTGACCTTGGGGTATGTACTATCCTGAAGGTATGTACTGTCCTTGAGGTTGACCCCCAAGCAGTAACTGACTACATTGAGGTTGCCCCGTAGGCGGTAACTGACTACCTTGAGGTTGCCCTCCACACGGTAACTGACTACCTTGAGGTTGCCCCTCAAGTGGTAACTGAATACCTTGGGGTTGCCCCCAGGTGGTAACTAACTACCTTGGGGTTGCCCCCCAAGCAGTAACTGACTACCTTGGGGTTGAGGATTTGGAATACTACCAGACATCATATGGATTTGCTTTGCGTTCAACGTTTGAGTTCCATTACTACCAGATGATAACTGATGTTCAGTCGGTCGAGGAGTTGCTCCTGAAAAAGTACTAGAGAGTGATTGGTACCCCAAAGGAATAGAAGGATTGTCGTATAAAAATGTTTCCAGTGATTGGGAAAACATAGATGACCGTCTTGACTGTTGGCATTATGTTTCTAGTATGGTTATATGTTACAGATGTTGTACTTGATGGCAACACCCATGGCATGGCTCTCAATATGATGAGAATTAAGAAGTACGCAGGAGAAAAGTTCACGGAATGTTATGCAGAGAAAAGTTTATAAAAGTTTATTTCATGTGGAGAAAAGTTCACGGAATTTTATGCAGAGAAAAGTTTATTTCATGTGGGAAACTTACCTTTGGTCCATGGTAGTTAGTCCTTGGAATTTGAACCTATGGTTTTTGGACCATGGCATCTCGACAGACGTGTTGATCCCTAGTATTGAGTTGATGGTATTGGTTTGTTATGGTTTTGGCCCGTGGTATGGGTCCATGATTTGAGGAAGATCTTGCCTATATAAAGCAAAGGAGATCATTTGTCTTGTGTATGCTTTTGGGTTGAATATCTTAAGATCTGAAATATTGTGTTATTGTTTCAAAAGCTCGATCTATATGAAAGTGAAGTGGAAAGCGAATTTGTGAAGGGTG
>APFE031390715.1:3782-61541 GCA_000404065.3 Pinus taeda | reverse complement strand
AGTTATCTGAAGTGCAGCAGTTACATGCATGCATGCATTAACTAACTAAACTCACAATTAGTTCAACAAACTATTTGAACTAATCTAATTAGACTTAACTCAGTTAACTGAGCTAACTAATTACAACTCAAAGTACAACTCATCTTGATCTCCTTTAATCAATGGATAACTTCCTCAACCATTGGAGAAACTATTGCATGTCTTCACATAGACTTCATGTTTGATTTTTTACAACTAATTAACTCAAGATGAATTAATTAATTATTTTACAAACAACTGCTGAGATCAAATTCGAATTTTAATTTAGGGACTAACTAAAATTGGAATGCATCCTGAAATGCTATTTATAACAGTGCTAATTTTAGCACTTCTATTTTTAGCATTTCTTGTTGCTATTTTCAACACTCCCTCTCAACAAGAAAGGGATTTTCAGTAACCCCAATCCTATCTATGTGGAACTCAAACTTGCATTTTGACAATGCCTTAGTCAAAATATCTGCATCCTGTTCCTCGGTCGAAACATACAGCAACAACATGATCCTCTTGACCACATAGTCTCGAAGATGGTGATACCGGATATCAATGTGCTTGGACCTATCATGAAAAATTGGATTCTCAGATAGTTTGATACAACTTTGATTATCACAGTAGATCACAGTTGGATCCATCCTCCGACCAAACAATCCCACTAGAATCTTCCGCATCCAAATGGCCTCGCATGTTGCTTGACTAGCAGCCATGTATTCAGCCTCTGCTGAGCTAAGTGCAACTGACCTCTGTTTCCTGTTGTACAAGGAAACTGCAGCTGAACCAAGGTTGAAGATTCCTCCAAAAGTGCTCTTCCAGTCTGATGGACTCCCTACCCAATCTGCATCTATGAAGCCCTGAAGCTTCACTCCCTTTGTTCGTTTGTACCACAATCCATACTGAGATGTGCCTCTGAGGTATCTCAGCACATGCTTCGCTGCCTTCCAAAACAGCTTGGTAGGCTGAACCATAGCTTGACTCAGCTAGTTCACTGCAAAGCATAAGTCTGGTCGTGTGTTCACTAGATACATCAATGAACCCACCAGCTGCCGATAAAATATAGCAGCTACTACCTCACCTGAAGTAGCATCCTCCTTCCTCCAGTTCCCAGCTAGAGGATTATGCATGGGCTTGCACTTCTCCATGTGGAAGCACCTGAGTATCTCATTGGCATACTTGCCTTGAGACACAAATACTTCCCCATCTTTTTGCCACACTTCCATGCCTAGAAAGTAGTGCACAAGACCCATGTCTTTCATCTCGAACTCTCTTGCAAGGTCCTCCTTGCAAGACTTGATCAACTGATCATCACTTGTCAAAATCAAATCATCCACATAAAGAACAATGATCAATGGCTTACTTTCTACCATGATGTGGTAAAGGTTCGCATATGCTTCACTCTTGGTGAAGCCCAACCTGGTGAAATAGTTGTCGATCCTGGTGTACCAAGCACAAGGTGCGTGCTTCAGCCCATAAGAAGCCCTCTTGAGTCGACACACATGTGACTCACGATCGAAGGTCTCGAAACCTTCTGGCTGCTCAATGTACACCTCTTCCTCAATCTTCCCATTGAGGAACGCGATCTTCACATCCATCTGATGGATCTTCCAACCCATCTGAGCTGATAGTGCCAACATCAATTTGATAGATGAGTACCTTGCTGCAGGAGCAAAGGTTTCATTGTAGTCGATCCCCTCGACCTATGAGAAACCACAGGCAACAAACCTTGCCTTATGTTTCTTAACACTGCCATTAGTTGCCTGATTTACCTTGTAAAGCCATCTGGAACTCACCATTGACTTGTCCTGAGGTCTTGGACAACATCCCACAAACTGTTCCAAATGATAGAGTCGTACTCCTCTACCATTGCATCAACCTAGACTGGTTGCTACACTGCTTCCTCGAATGAAGAAGGTTTAGACTCTACACACTCCCCAACCAGGGCCATGTAACCAGTGTACCGCTCGGGTGACCTCCTCTGTTTGCATTGAGAAGATGGTTGTCCCACATTCTCTCGCGTATCCAACATCAACTTGTCAGCTTCCCTTAAGTGTTTTTGCCCATCTCTGGAAGACTCAGCATGAGTGGATGTCTCCACTTCCGGATCCTCTACATGCGGCTGCTCTACATTAATCTGAGGCTTCTCCTCCTTAGGAACTAAAAGTTCTTCCTCTGCATGCAACTTGAGCTCCCTCTCAAGTGATAATCACATGGCTTTCTGCTCTTCAAACCTCAAATCTATGCATACCACTGTCCTTTGACTAGTAGGCAGGAACACCCGATAGTTGTGGGGTGTATCCGTGTACCCCACAAGTATCCCCAACTCAGCTGTTGGATCTAGCTTCCTCCGGGCATCTTTAGTCACATGGTAATAAACCGATGATCCAAATATCCTGAAGTGACTCACATCTGGTCGCTTCCTGGAAAAGGCCTCCATAGGTGTCTTCATTCCCAGTATACGGTGCGGGCTTATGTTCTGCAAGTATACTATTGCATTGCATGCCTCAACCCACAAATGAAGTGGTAGGATTTGGTCATGCAACATTGCTCGAGCTGCTCCCACAATCGATCTATTCTTCCTTTCGGCCACCCCATTTTGTTGTGGATAATGGGGTGCCGTCAACTCCTGTTTAATTCCTTCTGCAGCACAGAAGTCCTTAATTGTGATAGGCCAAAAGGGGTGATTTATGTGTATTTTTTAGTATTTCCATTATAAAGAGTTATAATGGAGATGAAGGTGCGATGGAAGGTTTTTTAGGGTTGAAAGGGTGCTGATGGAGGATATGAATGAAGGACTAGAAAGGATTATAAATGGATCATGCGGCATGTTATCACTAAAAAATTTCAAAAGCAATTTGGACAACTTGTATGGTTTCAAAGTTGTCATGGAGACCATAAAAGTGTTGCTTCACCCCGGGAAGTATTATCACTTAAAGGATTACGGACTGTAAGAGCAGCTTGTGGAGTGTGGCACACTGCTGCAGTAGTGGAAGTTATGGTGGGATCTTTGAGCTCCAGTAATTGTTCATCATGGAAGCTTTTTACTTGGGGAGATGGTGATAAGGGTCGACTTGGGCATGGGGACAAGAAACCGAGGCTTATTCTAACATGTGTAGATGCCCTTGTTAGCCATAATTTCTGTCAAGTAGCACACAGCCTTACAGTTGCTCCGACAACCTCAGGACATGTATTTACAATGGGCAGCTATGTTCATGGTCAGTTGGGAAACCATCAGGCTGATGGCAAGTTCCCTGTTCGCGTGGAAGGGAAAATTCGTAATGCCTTTGTTGAGGAAATAGCGTGTGGTGCGTATCATGTAGCTATTTTGACCTCAAAATCGGAAGTCTACACTTGGGGAAAAGGATTGAATGGGCAGTTAGGTCATGGAAGTATTGAAGATGTCAATACATCAACATTAGTTGAAGCATTAAAAGACAAGCAAGTTAAAGGAATAGTGTGTGGTTCCAGCTTTACGGCAGCTATCTGCCTCCATAAGTGGGTTTTTGGGGCTGATCAATCCATTTGTTCAGGCTGTAGGCTTCCATTTGGTTTTACTAGAAAGCGACACAATTGCTATAACCGTGGGCTTGTTTTTTTCCATTCATGCAGTTCAAAAAAGTGCCTCAAGGCTTCTCTGGCTCCAAACCCAAATAGACCTTACTTTGTTTGTGATAATTGCTTTACCAAGTTGAAGAAAGCTGCGGAGAGTGGATCAACATCTCATTTGTTGGATACTAGGAGAGGAACTGCGAATCAACAATCATATGATGTCAGTCAAAAGCAAGAGAAATCAGATGCTAAGACACCAGTACAACTTTCCAGATCTTCCACTATGGAACAATTTAGGCCTACTGAGAGTAAATCTTCCTCTAAGCGAAATAGGAAATCAGAATTTCATAGCAGTCGGGTGTCACCAGCTCCAAACAGCACTTCTCAGTGGGGAAATATAAACCTTCCAACATCCTTTCATCCTGTTATAAGTTATTCAAAGGAATTTTTCTTTGCTTCTGTTCCAGGGTCAAGAATTATGTTTCGAGCATCATCACCAGTTTCAAGACGGTCAAGTCCACCACGTTCCACAACACCAACTCCAACATTATCTGGCCTTAAATCTACAAACATCATACTAGAAGATGTCAACAAGAAAAACGATACATTGGGCCAAGAGGTTGCCAAATTAAGAGTGCAGGATTGGATACAACCAAAGGAAAGAATATCTTAGAAGGTGCGAGCAAATCAAGTGTGAAATCTAACAACACCAATGAGCAATCAACAAAGAAACAAAGCTTTGCCAGATTAATTAAGGAGAGAATGAAGCAGATTATTGGCGTGGGTGCAGCTTTACATTATGGTGAAAAGGGGCATTCATCTTCTTGTGGAGATAATAAGCGGGTGCACCTGCAAGATTTCTTGAAACTAGGTGATACTGTAGGACTTTGTCTTCACCCCGCCAATTTAAAGCTAGCTATGTATCGTGCATGGCCGATCATGCATGACAATCGATTTGCCTTGTACAAAATGCCTGAACAGAAATGTGAAAAGGGTAGAGAACATGCGGGTCTCTGGGCTGGCACTTTCGGATGGCCACCAGACCGACCACCTGAAGATAAACCAAGGAAGGCTTTGTTTTTCCTGCTGCTCTCTTATGAAGATACAGAGGAAGGGCAGCTTTTGATTGCTACCAAGATACTTGAGGACACCCATTATGTTCTTCATCCTAATGGCTCGGCAATGTTTACGGCCAGGGTGAATGAGGATTCTTCATAAACCTTTCCTTGGGAAACTGACAGGGATTCTATTCCAGTAGAAATTAGTCATGCATACCAGGGAGAGGGCATAGCTAATGGATATGGATTCCGGTACCCTGGTTCAAAGCCAGGGGATTTGTTTGTGTCTCGGAAAGGTTTTCTAGCATTCGTGTGGAGAGAATCCAGAGCAGTATTGATCCTCCAGAGAATGGACTTGCAGGCATTGCTAAAGAAAGGAGAGAGAGTGGCAGCATTACCTCCAATTGCAAACTTTGCTTATCTCACTAAATCTTATTCAAATGTGTTTGCAGGCTTCTCTGGGCTACCTTCTGTTTATTTAACAAGGTATGGGTTGAAACTGTGTTTTTGGAATTACCCAGTGCTGAAGGTGATGACTAGAGCTCAGCAGTTTCGTAGCGCGCTACGAAACTGCTGAAGCTAAATAGCCAATATCAGTGAACTAGTTTGAAATACAAGCGGGAATTTTGAAAAGGGTATGTCTACAAGGAATCATCTGAAGCCATCAGCTTTCAACAAGATCAAGACAGCGTGCAAGAACTTTTGCCTACACATATGAAAACGGTGGACGGCGTATTAAGGACGTGGCATTTTGTCATATCATAAAAGAATTGAAGCACGCATCAGACAGCTTGAATGCATTTTCACCTTTTGTTTTCATAACACTGGACAACACATCACAACGTGGCCACCGTCATATTTTGAGGGATAACAATTTAAAACCGACTCATGAAGATTTGAAGACCATAAAGCCGAGAAGCAAGGATAGGCTCCCAATTTTTCTGGACAGTGGAGAAAGTACAACGTTCAAGGTCAACATGGAGCATTAAACACTCATCTCCGCCAAACTGAAAGAGAACCAGATGTCAAAGAAAGGAATCATTTTAATTAAGGCCATTATGCATGTAATATGGAGTTAGAGTCATAGTTGATTTAGATCTCTAAAGAAACTCCAATCAATAGTATGTTGTATTTATTAAAGTAGTTAGAGTTTAAGAGTTGTTAGTAATAGAAGTAGTTTTCGAATTCCCCTCATGCTTGAGGAGGAATCTCGATCAGTTAGAATAAGAGCTCTATATATAGCTGAAACAACAATGTAATCAGGGTTGGAAATTTTATAACAGAGGACTGTTTTGGCTTATGTAAAGACAGAATTCAGTAATACAAGTTGGTTGTTTTTCTTCTCAGGATTCATGAAGGATTTCCATGTTTAGAATGTGTGATTTGTCCTTTCCTTAATGTCTTTTACAGTTGCATAGATGTATAATCACTCAGAATTCACTGATTGTGCTCTGATTTCCTGTATGCATTTATGAACTGTGGTTTTATATGAGTTTTGTTCTGAACATCTAAATGCTAAGTGCCCTGACTTCTATGTAAAGGCAGTATCATTGTTTACTGAAGTATATTTGACTCCATAGGCCCAATGGAAACTTATGTAATGTTTATCCAGCCTTTATATTTGTCAATGTTGTTACACCACAAGAGTTAGCCATCTTATCATCAGTCAAAATCAATAACCCTTTTGAGAGAGCCCTCTCAGGCTAAGGAGGCTAAGCCTTAGTCAAAAGATTGGTTTGAAATAGTTACTCGAAGTCTTCCTGGTCTGCAGCCTTCCAAGGTCTGATTTGAGATAACACGGCAGATGTTTAAAGAGGGGCTTAACCGTTAGGAATTGGAGATTTGGCTCGGAAACGAGTAAAAGTCTCTAGAATAAAATAGATCATTCTGAGAGGTGGAAGATCAACTTTAGGGGACCCATTCAAAATTGATACCAAGGCAGGTTTTGATAGGGTGGTAGTTGTGGCCACAAAAAATGGCGAACTGTTGGGCGAACCAATTATCTCTGTTTCCAAATAAACCTTGGATCAATAAAACATCAAGGTGTTAAGATAAACTTGAAATGAAAACTGTACAGATGAACAAGCATGGGTTCCACTTCAATGTTAATTGTTTCAGGCGGGATAAAGAAAAATAGCTTCTTCTTACTGATAAGGTTTTGATAGGCATTCTCCAATGGTTATATTATGGGGTTTATTGACCTTCCTTTACCTGTTTTCTACTTTCAAAAATCCTTTCGGGGCCATCACTGGTCTGTCAATACTTGTTCAAGTGTGTACCTCAGCACTTTATCGCTCATCAAAATTGATGTAGATATGTTTATCTACACTTTATATGAGAATTTCAATGCTATATTTTCATATGATTGAATGGGGCATAGTCATGGATCATGCCATATTTTTAAACTGCTTAAGCAAGGTTGGACTTACTGTGTCAACTGGTACTCTGAGCACAGCAACAATCCTTACTCTAACCAGCTTCCCAAACAACCTATTCTTCTAGATTGGCACAAGGACTTAACATTTGATTTTCCTTTAAATAAGTCCTTCCATTTTTAGGCACAAGGACTAGAGCACAATTAGATTTTCCACATGGTACATGACAGTGAGTTTAGCCCATGAAAGGAGATTTGCTTGTAGATAACAAGTATTGGACAATTTAGTGTGGTGGATGGAACCAATGGAGAATGACTACAAACCTTACCAGCCAAGTATTGGCTAGGTCTAAGTGGGATCTATTCAAAATGCAGCGTCCCTCCATGCCAGTCCAACCATAGTTACACATTTTGTTTTATAAAGATGCCCCTACATGCTCCAGATATCCAAGTTATCAACAGATCTTACCTAGTTCCCAACAAATGCCAATGAGTGGTTTTGGTTTGAATTCCACAGATGATTTTCAAGTTCTCATGGGCTGATTGAAAATTTGTTTGATTTGCAAGGTAATGATGGATTTAGGATTAGCAGACTCATCAACAAGTTAATGAGGAAGAGAAAGGCTGAAGGTGGTGAATGAGGGAAAATTTGAGAAAGGTAAAAACAAGACGGGAGGACCGAAATTGGTTGGTTGAAAAGGACTGCAATTCAAAACAACAAGAAAATAAACTTTGCAGAAAAACAAAAAGGAAAAGACAGAAGTGCAACTAAACTAACAACAAAACTAAAATGAATTCTAACCTACTCAGGAGGTAACCACCATGTGGTGGCTACTGGAAGTATCTCTTCAAATTTTGGCCATTAACAGGGAGTTTTTCAGCCTCTCCCTATAAAGTTTTCAACCTATAAGTTCCTTGACCAATTTTTTCCACAACTTAGAATGGGCCCAGCCATAAGTGTTGGAATTTCGTGTGTTTACCTTTTGGCTTATTTAACTTGTCCCATTTCAGGACTAGCTCTCCTACTTGGTAATCTTTATCTCCTGCTAGATGGCGATCAAACCACCTCTTTACAATCATTTGGTGATTTTTTAATTTAATTTTGGCTTTATCTCTCAATTCCTCCAACCTCATTAGTTGGTTGATCCTTTCTTGAAGCAAGGCTGAAGGGGTTCCTCTTGAAGCCTGGGAGAGCTATAAGAAGGGAAGGGTAACATTTGGAGGCAAGATGGCTTCCTGTCCATAGACGAGGAAGTATGGGGAGTTTCCTAAGGCCACTTTAGGGATGACCCTATCCGCCCAAAGGGCAGTAGTTAGAGCGTTGTGCCAGTTGCTCTGGTTTTCAGCGACAGATTTACGTATTATGCGTATGAGGTTCTTATTTGAGGACTCTGTAACTCCATTTCCCTCGGGGTAATAGTTTGAGGCATACCTTATGTGAAATGATTTATCAATAGAAAATTCGGTCAATTTAAATGAAAAAAATTAAGAAGCATTGTCAAATATAAGAGCGTCAGGAATGCCATACTTGTTGATAATGAATTTCTCAATAAATGATATTAGCTCATCCTCATTCACCTTCCGAAGCAAGATGGATTTGGTCCATATGGTGAAGTAGTCGGTCGTTGTGAGTATATAATTATGCTATTGTGAGGAGTTTGGAGTGATCTCGCATATGATATCTAGGTCCCACTGCTGGAATGGGCGATAAATCATAACGGGCTTGAGGGGAATAGCTGGCTTTCTTTCTCATCCTGCGATGGTTTGACACACTTTGCATTTTCGAGCGTAGGCATGCGAGTCTCTGAACACTGTGGGCCAATAATATCCAGCTCTTAATATTTTGTGAGCAGTGGTCTCTCCACCGTAGTGACCACCTGCTGGGCCGACGTGCATTTCTTTCAATACATGGTCAGCATCATCCTTTTCCAAACACCTCAGCCAGATTCCATCATAATTTTTTATGTACAATGTGTCGTTGGCCAAGTGATACTCATTAGATTTCAATCTGAGCACTCTCCTCTATGATGCATCCATGTGTTTAGGACATTACCCCCATGTGAGATAGAAGTGTATGTCAGAATACCATGACTCAGGATCCAAAAGGTCTTTTGACGCTTCGCGTTCATATATCAACACTTCATTAATCCATAGGGGCTCCTCCTTGCGTTCTACTTGTTCGTTTTGCATGCTTTATGCTTCTGGTTCTTCGAATGCCCCTTCTCTATCCGCCAAGGCTTCTATTGCTAGCCTACACAACCCCTGCCATCGGACTATCTTTGCTGGCTTAATCTCGAGGTCGAATTCTTGAAGTGCGGTGATCCAATTCCCTCTTCGTTCACCCATTTCTTTATGCACGAAGAGGTCTCTCATAGCAGGATCAGGAACGATTACTTTAGTCCTAACCTTTAATAAATAATGGCAGAAATGTTTTATGGCCTTAAAAACTGCAAAGCCTTGTTGCTCCACGTCTCGGTAGTTCAGTTCTACTCCTTGGAGATTAGAACTCATGTAAGAAATAGGGACTTCATTGCCATCATAATTTTTTTGAGTGAGAATTGTGGCATATGAAAGATCAGAAGCAAAGGCATACAAGAAGAATTCCTTGCCGAAATTGGGGTTGACCAATGCAAGAGCTTCTGCGATGGCTTCCTTGATTTGCTGAAATGATTTCTTAGCTTCATCGCTCCATTCATACACAACGTCTTTCTTCATCATCAGTTGCATGGGGTGCACTATTTCTGCGAAACCTAAGACAAATTTTCTAATGAAATTGATCTTCCCAAAGAAAGATTGCATGGCCTTCTTATTTGCAAGGGATTGTATTCTCATGATGGTCTCTATTCTTCTAGGATCAATAACAATCCCTTCTTTAGAGAGGATATGACCCAGTAGTTTCCCTTCTGTGACTGTGAAGATGCTCTTCTTGGGATTCAATGATATTCCATACCTTTTGCATCTTTTGAAAATCCGTCTCAGGTGATAAATATGATCCCTTCTATGATATGAATACACAGTGATGTCATCCATGTAAACCACTATTAATCTATTAATCAACCCTCAGAAATCTATGTCCATAGCTCTCTGGAATGTGGCGCCCGCGTTAATAAGTCCAAAAGGCATTTTACGATATGCGTAGATGCCCTATTTAGTGTTGAAGGTTGTCTTCATCTAATCCCCACTAGATATCAACACTTGATTATATCCTGAAAACCCATCTAATAGGGACAACATTTCAGACCCAGAAACACATTGAAGGATGTGTTCCATAGAGGGGACAGGATAGTTATCCTTTTGTGATGCTTTGTTTAGGTTTCTGAAATCGATACACAGTCTGATATCTCCATTTTTCTTCCTTACTGGCACAAGATTGGCTACCCAATGGATGTGTCTGACCAGAAAGATGATTTTAGCATCTAGCATCTTGTTTAATTCTTTCTTCACCAACGGTTCTAGGCTTGGATGCATCTTGCGAAGCTTTTGTTGGTAGGGCTTAGCCTCCTTTTCTAAAGGAATCACATGCTACATAACACTGGTATCAAAGGTTTTTAGGTCTCCATATGTCCATGCAAAGACGTCCTTGTATTCTTTAAATAGCTTGACAAATGTAGCCTTTTCTTGTGGAGAGAACCCCAAGCCCAAATTAACAGTTTTTGGGTCTTCTTTGGTCCCAAGGTTGATCGATTCGTACTTAATGGATGAGCTATGTGTTTTTAAATTCGTTGGCTTTTTGAATGTATCATACAGTTCATACAAGTCCTCCATCTTGACAACTGACTTCGGAATTGTATTGAACTAATCTTTTTCCTCACCTTCCCTCTCATTCATAACCCTGTCATGTTCTTCTTCATTGATGACTACATTCTTGAGCATCTTCTTGCAGTGCAAGAACTCCAAGATTTGCTCATCATCTTTGAACACCTGCCAGTTTGAGGTGTTATCAGGCACAGATGGTCTGAAAATCAATTCAACATAACATTTATTCTTCTTCAATCTAAAATCAGGCAAAAGTTTAGCAGCCATACTAGCCATCAAATCGACATCTTGGTTTTTCCCTCGAGGTATGTATGTGATATTAAAAGAATCAAAATTGCCAATTAAGCCCCATACCTCATGTTGGTACCTTACCAGGTGTGGCAAATTGCAGTGTATCCCCTTCCTTACCTGATCCACAATTATCTGTGAGTCACCAAAAACTTTAAGATTGTTCACCTTCATATCAATGGCTTTCTTCAGGCCCTACAACAAGCCTTCATACTCTGCCGTGTTGTTGGTGCACGTGAACTCCAACCAGTTGGCCATCAGATTTTAGTTCCCTTGTGGATCAACGAGAACGCTCCCAGTACCTGCACCTTCAAGGCAGTTAGAGCCATCAAAAAGAGTGTCCAAAATATAGAGTCTAGTGTTACATCAATTGAATTGCTTCCTACGAAACTAGTTCTATTATCTACTATATTACAAGGTGGTTCATCAGTTGGATTACAGGGGAGAGCTTCCAATTGCATGTTTATTGCAGTTTCTTCAGTTGTTTCTGCATGGAATTCTCCAAAACAGGTTTCTGTGGCACAAACATTGAAACTATAATTCCAAAGGATAGAGTTGGTAAACATTACAGGTTTGTTGGGGCCGTTTAGTTTTGTCACCACATACTTCATGTATCTTTCACGATCAACTCTTAACATATCGCCCTTCCCCTTCTGAGGTAGCAAGAGATGGGACCAATTAGTTGAGAAATATCCATTCCATTTTGCTGAACAATCCCTACTAAGCAACATTCCATAAGCCTCGGGTATATCGACTACCACTATATCAATGACTTGTGTTTATTGTGGTTTAGCAGTCATCCAAATCAATACATATTTCAATTCCCCAATTACTTTCACATTTGTCCTGTCTAATTGCATGATTCGAGTTCTAGTTTTCTCAGGTATCGCATGAAGTATTTTAGCAACAGCATAAGGCATCACAGTGGACGAGGCACCTGAATCTACCAAGCAATGTGTACATTCATGTTGAAGATTTCGAATGTGATAAGGAAAGGGGGAGTCATGGATTTATATTTCCTTCCTATCATGGATGCACTGACATCTTGGGAGTTTCGATTCGTTTTTGATAGGGTGACTTCCATGGCTACTGGCTTTTGGGCTGTGCTGGGAGTACTAACAGGTTTGGAGACTGACTTCTGGGTTTGGTTGCTTGGGATGGTGGGAGTTTTGCAGTTCCGCTCATTCATAGCTTTCAAGAGAAAATCTCTTTGTTGCATTAATTTCAGCAAATCAAAGTATGTGGTATTAGCCCTAGATTTCTTAAGATCATCCACAATATTGTAATCAATGTTATAAACAGGATAGGGCAGAGTAAACATACCGGTTTTTCCATTCTTATGTGGGAGTTTACCATTTTGATTCGCCTTTGTTGCAGTGGGAGATGCATTTTCTTTCTCTGGATGGTTTACCACTGGGGTATTCGTGGACTAACCACTAGCTCTACCCTTCTCAACATGAACTTTGGGAGTGGGTGCCTTCACAGGACGAACATCTTTCTTGGTCTAATCTACAAGCTTCATCACAACCACAAGTGGCCCCTTGCTTCGTGTGTGGATTTCATTAGTGTGGATCGCTGCCATACTGTCTCCTTGGTCATCATCGTTCTCGTTGTTATATAAATCTCACAGTACATTGATTTGAGATTCTTCTTCCAAGGGCTCTTCTACTTGGTATTCTTCCTCATCTTCTTGTTCTGGCTCTAGCTCCACTATAGGTTCTTCTTGGTTAAGGAGCGATTCGATAAGAGCCAGCTCTTTTGTATTTAAATTCCCTTCATTGGGTGCAGTAGGCAGTGCAAGTGGACCATGACCATCTTCCGCCTTCTTACGATAGAAAGGTTTGAAAGGTTTTATGTTGTTATACTCTCCTCCACTCCCGCTTGTACTCCCTCCAAAATTCCTTTTCATATCGATGATTATATTTGTCAACTTCTTAATGATCCGATGCAAACCTTATACATCTGTGGTATCCTTTTCTTTGGTTTCAGCCCCTTTTTAATCACTCACATTATTCTTCTTAGATGCTTGATAGGCTTTCTTTTCTCCGGCTGTATGATGGCATGCTGTGAGACTGAGCATTTCATTCTCGACTTTTACTGCTTCATCGATAGCACCCTGTAAGGTTTGTGCGTTACTCCTTTTGACCCACATCGCAGTAGGGATAGGGAGAGTAGTGATGTAGAATTCCATGAACACCTCCTCAATAGGTCTAGCGGTGGCCAGGATTTTGCTGAACAAGGTGTTGAACCAGATGTTAAAATATTTAACCTTTTCTTTGGTTTCCATTTTCAAATGGGATAGTTCTAAAACTAAAGCCATAGGGGTTTTGTCATTGCCATACTTGTCTAAAAAGGCTCATTGAAAGGCAGCGCATGAGGTGATCGATCTGTTTCTCAAGCTAAATTACCATGTGGAAGTTGCACCAATCAGGGTAAAAGGGAATAAGTGACATACTATATCTTCATCAGCTACCCCCAGCATGCGCACGACCAGGAAGAAGGAGTGAATATGGTTATCAGCGGTGTCTCCCTTCCGAGAGTCAAATTTAGGCAGTACTCTTTCTGCATTCTTGGGTAAGGGATTCTGCTACCCAGGTACCACTACGGCGTCCTGAGCGAGCCAGGGAGGAAGTGCTCCCGGAGGAGGTGGAAGTTGGTTTCCACCCAGTTGAGGAATATTAGCCATATCAAGGATAGGGATGTTCTAATTGAAGGTTTCTTCAAGGCTTTCTTTATTAAGACTTCCTAAATCAGGCCAGGGATTACCTTTAGAGAGTGGATCTTCAGGAATTTCTTCCCAGGGAGTGTCAATGCTTTGCAAGGATTCAAGCACAATATCTTCAAGAGATGGGGCTGCAAATGTCTCTTCATTTATGTAACAGATCCTTGGCTTTCTTTTAGTTTTCGGAGGTAAAGAGTGAAATATGGGGAGCTGAGAGAAGGAACGAGCGTAAGCCCAAGTAAGTATTCTGACTGGTTGTTCCTGAGTGACAGGATACTCCCACAATGACTCTTCTTCAAAATGAGGCTTTTCCGGATGAGAGGAAGGGTCTTTTCGACCTTCACAATCCATGCATTAACCTTTTCAAGTCCATGCGGACATTTATAAATGAAATCATAAAAGTTGTGGATGGCAATTTAGGCCCTTCTTCTAGCGCCAATTTGTTGACATGGCAAATTTTCGCTATACCAACAAGGGGAACTAACTCGATAACAGGCCCCAATTAGGCCTGCTTTCGTTTGAAATGGCTAGTTCCAACGGATTTTAAGGGGCCCGTAAACTATTAAATGCGTTGAAATATTGCTTCTGGGAAGAAGACTTCAATTAAATCAACAAAATAAAATAGCTAACCTATATGTATCAAATCCTATCTAAACTACTCCTAACTACTCTAGTTTATGTCCTAACTATCCTAACCTATCCTGCAGGAGAAAAACAGAGGTTAAACATCATATATAAATCCCAAGTCCAAATGAATCAATTGTTGGTCAACTTAATAACAAGGTTGTATTAAATCCTAATCGCAATGCAAATACTTATACAGGAATATACATTCCTATCCATACAAATAACACTTGCAACTGATGTTTAACAAAGTCTGGAATCAGCAACCTTTCATGAATTATCAATGCTATTGAATTACATTCAAATAACCAAGAACAACCATGAACTACTAGTTATCAATATGCATAAAGCAAATCACATTTGTCTTTATACCAGCAACGACACGCTAATTCTAAACATATCAGAGAAAAATGAAACAAATTTGAAACAACAGACTCCTTCTTGAACCAAATAGTCCTCTTTTTTCACAATAAACCAAAGTTGTTTTTCTCCAAACCAAAAGCCCTTCTCTCCTATCCGGAGGTAATACTTATGCAGTCCTGAATGACACTCGGTCTTCCATGACCTTTTGTTTCCCCTCTTTTCATTACACAAATCAACATATACAGATGAGAACAGTCGGTGACACTACTGACACGTCGAGGTCACCTTTGGTGGAGCATTCTACTTCCTAGGGGAATGAATGGATGCCTTTCGAACATAGAAGGACTGTGTATCATTTCTTTGCACTTTTGTGGAGTGGCTATTATTCCCTGTCATTTCCTGAAGGAAACTAAAGATGTTACGCTCATCATCCCACATTTGGCAAGCTTTGTGATGTATCTGGCAGTGATGACATCTTAATGGAACAACGATGTCATGAGTGCTTCAACTGAACTAAAGGGGTGCCTCCATTATGCACTATGGCAGTCTGTATTCCCTTTTGCAGAGTGTGTCATGCAATATCAACACCGGTGGTGTAGAGGTGTCATCTTGATATAATTTACCTTTATCCATTACCGGGTTTGTTCGAATTTTCCTACAGAAATAATTCATATAAGCTATGATTATGCAAATATGATAAAAATGCTTAAAAAACATAGATCTTGCCTTCATTAAGTGTTTATAACATCAAAAGGCGACGCATTGCTTCAGCGAAGGGTAGAGAGGCTGGCGTTCAAGAGTAAACCCATCGAAAGGCAATAGATCAACAGCGTAGGGAGGAAGTGGTTTTGCATACCCCAAGTGGTATTTCGGAAGGGGTCTGAGTGGTAACTGATATTACAAGGAAGGGCTCCAATTCCACTCTTCAAGCAACACTTAGCAGCTATGAGGAAAGAGGATACCGCTTTTCAGGCAGGTATTCCTTGATCAACTCGTTCAACCAAAATCTGTGTGGACCGTTGGATCCACGAGGATAGATCAACAGTGGAGGGACTTAACACAAGAAAACATAGAAAACCCCATGGTCAGGCCATACAGCCAGACTCGAAATATTATAGATGGGTGCCTATACCCTATCGGGTCCACGATATGGCTTTTTAGTTAAAAATCATGTCCACGATGTTTTATCGAATACACATGAATATAATCATTGGTGAGTCCGTGGTATAACACTATCCTTTGAAAATCGGGTTTGGAGTGTTTTAACGAAAATATAAAGGAATACATGGGAAAACCTGCGGTCGAGTCGTACAACCGGACTTCAACAATTATGCATCCAAATTGATAATTATCAGTGGGTCTGGTATGGAGTGGTGTGCCTTATATATAACCTTGGGAACCCACCGATTGTGATGTGTGATGGGGCTTTAGACCCGACGTATATATATATATATATATATATATATATTATATATATATATATGTGTGTGTGTGTGTATGTGTGTATAATACTGCCGTCAGGTCCACAATGTTAGACTCCTCTTGAAAAACCCCGCCCTCAATATCTTTTGAAACAAAGAAATACATGAGAAAACCTTTGAAATATTGTATGCCATGCCCATAATCATCAATGGGTCCACAGTGATAACATTACGCCATATATATAACCTTTGGGTTCCGCCGGATAGCGATAAGCGATTAGGGGGCAGACCCAATAATTAATAATATATATATATATTTATATATATATATTATATATATTATTATATATATATATATATTTATATATATATATATATATATATATTTATATATAATATATAGTATATATTATATATATTGTAGCTGATAGACCTGTCGGGTCCGCTAAATCACATCGGTCTTATGGCTTGGCTCTGACTCCCGCCGATTGCAATATGCGATATGGTCCTAGACCCAAAATATATGTATCTGGGTTGATAATTTCGTTGGGTTCGGAAGAGAGCAATGCGCAATGTTAATTGTGATAGGCCAAAAGGGATTATTTATGTGTATTTTTTAGTATTTCCATTATAAAGAGTTATAATGGAGATGAAGGTGCGATGGAAGGTTTTTGAGGGTTGAAAGGGTGCCGATGGAGGATATGAATGAAGGACTAGAAAGGATTATAAATGGATCATGCGGCAAATGTTCAAAGAGGGGCTTAACCATTAGGAATTGGAGATTTCGCTTGGCAACGAGTTAAAGTCTTTGGAATAAAACAGATCATTCAGAGAGGTGGAAGATCAACTTTAGGGGACCCATTCAAAATTGCTACCAAGGCAAGTTTTGATAGGGTGGTAGTTGTGGCCACAACAAGAAGGAAAGACTCCCAAATTCTTAATTCATCACTAACATCAAGAAACTTTTGGTTTGCCGAGTTGTGGAGTTCATAAAGATCGAACACACATTGGCTTTCTGAGATTTTATATTTCATATCTTCTAGGGGAAGCTCATCTAGGTTAACTACAGAAGGTAGTGTAAGGCTCTCTACCACTAATTTAGACTTGGCTTTAGACGAAGACATCATAAATAGGAAATTACATACTAAGGTTTCTAAATTACCAGACAATTGTCGATTACTAGTGTATGAAGATCAACGGTTGTGTGATTGATGGAATTCAGAGTCGCACTGGTAATGCTATGAATTGTAATGGCGAAAGGGAATATGCAAAGGGATATGTGTCTTTTAAAAGAGGGAATTTGAAGGAGAAAATATTATAACCATTTTCAGGCACGTCGAATTAAATAATTAGACGTTGGCGCAAAAAATTAATGGTTGATCGGTTATATGAACATTTGGTGGGATAAACTAAATGGTATAACGGTTAACTGGTGGGAGAATAGGAAGGGGACAAGTGGTGAGGTGTGAATAAGTGCGGGAGCAGAGCGGGAGTGGGAAGTGGTTTTTGTGGTGGGGGGTGGGCGGTTAGTGGTTTAGGAGAGGGGGGTCCTGAAGTTGTTGTAGAAGTGCCACGTATTAACGGGCAGTTAATTGGAATCATGTTTTCGGACCCCCCCCCTCCTCGTTAAACTCCGACAGTGCGGGGGGGTCCCAAACTCATCCCCTGCCATTGAGGCGGGCGGGGATGATCTCCTCCATTAATTTCCTTTTGACCTTTATCTCATAACAACACAATGTCTTATCCATTTTATTTGAAAATTAAACTATAATCTTTTGGTAAATATACAAAGATTAAAATAATAATCATATAAAAATTAATGTGGCATTTTAATTTGCTCGCCATTTTTTGGATTCTTTTCTTATATATTATATATATATTTATATTATATATATATATAATATTATATATATATAGATTCTCCATTTTTCTATTCTTTTCTTTAGACATTTTTTCCTTTATCTATTTTTCTCATTTTCTTTTCTTTCTTTTCTATTTTTCTTTTTTCTTTTTTCAACAAAAATAAAAAATAACTAGGGTAAAAATAAGTTACAACATGCAGCACAATCCTCCACATCTATCTTGTATAGGTTCTTCACACGAACTCGATATGCTTCACTTGTCCCGTGGCTATATGTCTCAGGAATGCCTTTCCTTTGTTGAAGATCACATCATAACCACGATCTTCCAAAACTGCAATGGAGATGATATTTTTATTTAGACCCAAAACAAACATCATATCCTTCAGTCTGAGAGGAAAGCATGACTCCCTCTAAAGGGTGATTGTACCAATCTTGGTCCCATTGTACCTTCCATCATCTCCCATCTCGATGTGTATCTGGAGATCTTTCTCCTCCAAATCACTAAAAATGAAATTTATTCCCCGTCATATGGAACGAGGCACCTGAGTCGAAGTACCACACGCTCTCCATCACTGTGCTCACCATGCATTTGATGAGAGTGAAGTCAAGCCAGAATTTTGAAGCCAAAACTTCACCTGTTGTTGCTACGGCAAGTTCCTTCTTACTTGCCTTCTTATGTGGAAACTTCATGGCATAGTGCCCAAATTCATGACAATTGAAACACTTGGTTTTGGACAAGTCTTTATTCTTTCCCCCTTGATTGGATTTAACCTCACCTTGGTACTTCTTTCCCTTGGCCTTCATTCCTTTGTTGAATAATGCAAAATCTTCTTCCTCTTCTTTGGATGAGGTCCCATATTTGGTATTCCACCTTATTTCCTCCTATACTAAGTCATACCATAAGCGCTCCCATATTGGTAGTTTTTCCCTTCGATTCACCAAATTTTGATAGTTATGGCATATCTTGGGAAGGTCTAGAAGGGCTAGAGCTACCAAGTCTTCTTCAAGTACATTAACGTCGACCCTATCAAGTTTCTCACGAAAATATGTAAACTTTCTCAGAAACTGTGAAATTGTATCATTCTTTTGCATCTTGATACTTCAAAGTTTATCCTTGAGCGCCAACCACATGTGGTCACTACTATTCTAAAAAAATTATGCCAGTCCTTTCCACATAGTGAACGGAGTTTATTTTCTAGAGATTCGAGACAATATGATCCTGTACTCTGTCTAAGATTATTCTCCTCGCCTTGGCCACATATTTCTTCCACTAAGAAAGCCTCTTGGGCACCAGATGCTTGAGGTTTTCCCACATTTGTCTGATGTATTATAGAAACCCATTGTTATCCAATAGTTCCTCCATGCGGTCCTTCCATGCAAAAAAATTTGAGGTGCCTTCCAAGGCATACTCTAGCCTTAGTCCATTAAAATCCATCTTCTCAGTCCTGAAGAAAACCTGCTACATTGATCTTCAAATTCAAACCTCTGAGCCTCAACTTCGAATTTCATGTTCTATTGTCAATCTAGCTCCAATATCATGTAGAAATTATTGTGTAGATATGAAACTGCTCATGAAATTTACTAAAATATAAGACTCAAATATACTCTACTATTTTGCAGAATTCAATTCACGATCAAGAACACAAATCATAAACATGAAAGAAGAACTATCACACATGCACAAAGATTTATCTAGGGGAAAGAAACTGCTCAAAACCCCTTCCTATATTTATTGCATTAATCAAATAATAGAGATGAATACATATTCTTGCTCAAACCTTAGCACAACCTGAAAGTGTATAGTCAATCTCTCTTCCTGACTAAATGACTCTGGCTGACACTTAGAAAATTTTCAAGCCCTCCAACCTCCTATTTCCTTGCATTATTCCTTGAGGAAATTATCCCCTATTCCTTAGGAAA
Source organism: Pinus taeda (assembly GCA_000404065.3). Lineage (NCBI taxonomy): Eukaryota > Viridiplantae > Streptophyta > Pinopsida > Pinales > Pinaceae > Pinus > Pinus taeda. Next base: position 41,577 of record APFE031390715.1, on the reverse strand, counting down.
TTCCCTCAATTGTATTGTGCAATTCCTCTAGGTTCTTCCTCTGATTTCATGCACCACCTGTACACATTAGAATAGTCTACAGCTGATAGTGCACTGCCTTGGAACCTCCATCTCAACTGGGTAACTATAATTATCTTCATGCATCAGTTATTTTGGATTGATTTATCAGTTAACTAGTTGATCATTGAGTGTGGTTTAAGTTCCACTTCCACAACTTGACCTCCACTAGTTCCTCTAACAGTTAGAATTGGTTTAACTGACCATAACTCAATTTAACTGAAATAGATTTCTACAAATTAGAAATCAATCATACTGAACTGAACTCAAGCTTCCCCAACTCGAATTAATTGAGTTAACTGAGTGACAAGTTCCATGTCACCTCAATTAACTACCTCCAAGATTTCTGCTGAAATGGAAATTTGAATTTTCTCTAGTTTGACCAAGGCAAAATCAAACTAAGATTTTCTTATTGCATTTTCAACATTTTATTCGCCTTAATATCGTTGTGTGAACTATTTCACTAACAAATATTTTTATGCTCGTGTGTGCCTCTTCTAGGACAGTACTATTAATTTCCTCTTAAAGACTCATTTTTTGTCTCCCCTCATGAAGGTTTCCTTTTACATCCTGCAATTGGTGCTTCACAATGCCATCTTACTTTATTTTTCAAGGTTTATGTTTATAATCTCTTATGTTATCCATTGAAACCAAGACGAACCTTTGAGTTATGGTGGTTGGATCGATAATCTGGATAGGGTTCCTACTCCAAACGGTGTGAGGTCTAATTGGTGCTTCACATTGGGGAGACCCCGTGTATGTTGGCGGTATCCAGCATCGTCAACATTTTGGTGCTAGGAGGAGGGCCAGATGACAAGTTGTGCCCGTTGAGTTTTTTTTTAATCTCTTATCTTGAATGGATCATCCTAAAATCATGATCCTAATGTATTTTTCCAACCTATCCCTTAGTAAACTTTTAATCCCTGATGAGCCTCTTTATTGTTTGTCTCAATTAAAGTTCGATGGTAAGGACAAAACATCCATAACTAAGCACATCTCTGATTTTCTTAAATTGTGAACATTAAAAAAATTGATGATGAATATTTTTCATGTGCCGCTTTCTTACTTACCCTTGAAGGTCATGTTAATCAATGGTGTCATACCTTACCATCTGCTTCCATCCGTTCTTTTCATCATTTCCTCAAGAAGCTTCATCAAAATTTTGATAAGTATGATTACTGAGATGTTTTGGAAAGATCAATCAACTTAGAATGAATCCTAATGAATCAATTGAGCATTTTTCTCATAGATTCCTTCACTTATGTTATGATTTTCTACGGGATTTCCTTGAAGCGAAGTTTAGAAGTTTGGTTTGAATCTCTTTACACAACGAATATAAACCCCCTGATATTTATGTTCCCCCAACATTTGTAAATTGTGATAAACCTCTAATTCTAGGGGAGGGACCAACTATTCCTTTTGTTCCTTATCCTCCTCTGTTTCCAATACCAATTTGGGTGCCTCCCTATGATAATGTTCAAGTTGGGGAGTCTAGAAATCAAATTCCTAATCCATCTTCTCAACCTTCTTCTACTTTTCATGATTCATATCTAATGGAAGAAACCCCAAAATGGTTCATGAAGCCTATGGTGAAGGATAATTCCTTGACTTATCAAGATAATATTAATGCTCATAACTTCAATTTGGAATCTAATTTGGATACCTTCTATCCTCTCTCATGATCCCTTTCCCCTTGATCCCCTTGATCCCCTTGATAAATATCTTCCAAATACAAATAGTGATCAGGTGCAAGGTAGTCATTCTTCAAAGGTAGAGGAGTAGGAAGGATAGGAATCTTTTGATCTTTCTTTGCTTTTTTAAAATCCTCCATGCCAAGATAATGTTCTCCCATCCTTGGTTGATTTTGAAATTAGCAATCAAATGAAGTTAATTTGTTGAATCAATCTAAAGTCTTGGACAACCTTCATTCTAATGGTTCTTATTCCACCCCCGCATGTAATGATGGTTTCCCAAGTGCACCACTTAATCTTCCAATTTCTCAAGAAGATTTTGATTTGAAAGATTTAGATCTTGAATCTATTTCAATTAAAGAAGATGTTATCATGGGAACTCCCTCTTCACCTCACTATCCCTTCTTTTCTACTTTTTGTAATCATCTAATGAGTTGAATTTCAAATTGACATAAGATATTGAGGTCATCCATGATGAAAAATAAGGTAAGAAGCTTATCAAGTATCCTTTCCATTACTTATCATTTCCAATTTTGCATGAATAAAATTCTTCTATCCAAGTTACTCATGAGATTTGTCTTATTTATCCTTCTTTAGATTTGTAATTAGTAGAATATTTTTACTTGGGTAGTATGTTTGTCAAAAATGTGAATTCTAATCAAGTCAGTGACGTAGATAGTTTCCATTTGAATGATAGTGATCTAGTCAAAATCACTGGTGGTAGTCATCGATGCGCCAAGCATAATCTGATTCAATCTTCAAAATGAAATTCTATAATTCTTGAAAGTTTTGGGACTCATTAGGGAGTTGAGGCACTTCAAATTCCGTTGATGGTTATGTTAGGTTCTTGCAACTTTTTTAAGGCCCCCAAACATCAGTTTTGGATATTCTCGCAAAATTATTTCCTTTGCATGGTTTCATTGGATGCAAGTTCCTTGAAATATGTTCGTTATTTTGAAATATAGCTTTTCAACTTTTAAGATTTTATTTCTGGTCAGATTGATCATTTTGTTTCAACTTATCATTCCTCATGCAAGTCTCTTATATCTAACTTGGGTTTGAAGTGTATACCTTTCATGGATAAGCAAATTTGTGAAGTTGATAATTATGAATATTATAATTGTTTTAATCATTCATACCTATCACATTCATTTGAAAGTTATCAGCCCCTAATCCTTCTTGTGAATATTCTAATGCTAATCATTTTTGTTTTGGCACCCAATATCATCTTGAGTATTAATGAATGCTTATGTTATTTGTTGAATCAAGTTCCTCTTTTTCATCCACTACATATCGACTGGTTTCATGTGTTTTCCATATTGGAATGCCTTTTTAATGATTATGATGTTAGTATTGGTTGTAGCCAGTAACAAGTAGATGGTTTGTCACATTCAACATATAAGGAAGATGATTCTTTCATTCAAGGCATTTGTAAAGTTGTTCAAATCGATTTATCCTTTCTGTCTTCCCATCAATAATATTATGTCTTAATCAACCCATCTGATCATGTTTCTTGTTCTAAAAATTGTCATTCAATTGATCATTTTCCCACTAGTGTACATAATGATGGTTATTTTACATCAATTGATCTTTATGGTTTATCATCTCACTATTTATATACTTGTCAAGACGTTGAGACACTTTAGCCTCTGGTGATGGTTATGTCACGTCCTCATTATATTGACAAGCCTTCTGAATTTGATCATATATATATTCTGTTATGCTCTTAACCTGCAAGACGATACTAGACTACCAAATATGCGAAGAAATATACCCAGAACATAGAATAGTGAGAAATAACAACAAGTATTTTATTATTTAGAAAGCAATGTTCACTTGCCTCTTCGAGGGGGCAACCTCCAATAGAGCAGAGCTCGATTACAAATAAGACATGATGCTCCTCGCAGGGAGTCTCTATCCTTTTATAGGATTTCATACATGCATTACCATGGGCCATTACCATGGTTCTTATTAATAACCAAACTAATCTAATACCATGGCCCTTTGCACTAACTGTGGTCCGTTCATTAATTGCGGGTTAACCTTACAATTATTTAATATGGGTTTAATTGACTCTTTTACTTAACTATAACTATGACTCAATCCTATTACTAATAAGGGGGTTAGGGTGGGACCCTAACATGCCCTCGCCCATAAGAATAGCCTTGGCCTCAAGGCTGAAGCTGCGGAAACTGCTGAAGAATAGTGGCTGGTTCCCAGGTTGCATCTTTTGGAGAGGTGTCTTTCCACTTGACGAGGACTTCCTTGATCATGCGACCATGCAGGTGCTGTTCTCGTGTGTCCATGATCTGTTCAGGTTGGAGCCAGATTGACCCTTCTTCATCCAGTTCAAGTAGACTGGTTTGAATTCTGCAATTGTTCCCAATCACTTTCTTGAGGCATGAGACATGGAAAACTGGATGGATTTTTATAGTGGGTGGCAAAGCTAGCTTGTAGGCCACTTCTCCAATGCGCTGAAGTACTTGATACGGTCCGTAGAATTTTGGAGATAGTTTCTGACAACCCTTGTCTTTGAGTGATGTTTGCTTATATGGTTGCAACCTCAAAAATACCTGATCCCCTTCTTGAAATTGGCGTTCTGAGCGATGCTGATCTACCTGTTGCTTCATGCAGTTTTGAGCTTGATGAAGATTCTCCATAAGATGGGCGATCATGGTTGTGCGGTTCTGTAGGAGTTGATCGACTGCTTGTACCTTTGAGCACCCATTGATATAAGTAGGGGAAGGAGGGAGTTGACCATAAACTGCTTCATATGGAGTCATTTTGGTGGTGGCATGATAGTTGGTGTTATACCACCATTCAGCTAGAGGTAACCACTGTACCCAAAGATGTTGCTTTTCTGAAGTGAAACACCTAAGGTAGGTTTCCAGACATTTGTTGACTACTTCAGTTTGACCATCAGTTTGTGGATGATATGAAGTACTTAGTTTTAGTTGGGTACCTTGTAGCCTGAAGATTTCCTGCCAAAAAATTACTAGTGAAGACCGGGTCACGATCAGACGTAGGTTTCCAGACATTTGTTGACTACTTCAGTTTGACCATTAGTTTGTGGATGATAGGAAGTACTTAGTTTTAGTTGGGTACCTTGTAGCCTGAAGATTTCCTGCCAAAAATTACTAGTGAATACCGGGTCACGATCAAACACAATGGAAGTGGGCATGCCATGCAATTTGAAGATCTGATCCATGAAATATTGAGCGACCAAAGTCTGTGTGAAAGGGTGGGGTAGGGCGCGAAAATGAGCATACTTAGAAAGTCTGTCCACAACCACCATGATGACAGACTTGTTTCCTAACTTTGGAAGACTTGTAATGAAATCCATAGAAACCTCTATCCATATTGATGACGGGATGGGCAATGGTTGTAATGTGCCTGGTGCTTTGACTATCTCTCCTTTATGGCGCTGACAGACGTTGCATTCTGCTACAACAGTAAGAATGTCCTTTTTCATGCCTGTCCAAAAAAATGATCTTCAAGTGCGAGCATACGTCTTCTGAAAGCCTGAATGTCCTGCAATGGGGGATGAGTGCAACTCCACCAAAATGCGGCTTTTGAGGGTGGATGTTGGTGATATTACGACTCTGTCCTTGTAGCGAAGAATCTCATCCTGCCACGAGTAGCCCTTGGTGGAATTTGGATCCACCTGCAATTGAGTATTGATTTGGGAGAGCCAGGGATGTGAAAACCATTCCCTGTGAGCCTCTTCAATCCATTCTAGAATGGGAAGGGAAAGTGCGAGTAGGGTACTTTCCTCCTCAAATTGGCGAGATAATGCATCCGCTATAATATTTTCACGCCCTTTCTTGTAAATTATCTCATAATCATATCCTAGCATTTTGGCGAGCCATTTATTTTGTTGTGGTGAGGATAGGCATTGCTCCAAAAAATATTTAAGACTTTGATGGTTTGTGCGGATTTGGAAGCGTCTCCCCAATAAGTAAGGTCGCCAGGTATCTACTGCATGTAAAATGGCCACCATCTCCTTCTCATAGGTAGATTGTCCCAGATTCTTCCCACTTAGTTGTTGGCTTGTGAAGGCCAAGGGTCGACCTTCTTGCATTAAGACCGCCCCAATACTCGTACCCGAAGCATCACATTCAATGACAAAAGATTTTGTGAAGTCGGGTAGTGCTAAGACTGGAGTGGAACATATGGAATTTTTGAGAGCTATAAAGGCCTGTTGTGCTTCATAATTCCAGAGGAATGAATTTTGCTTGAGGAGTTGAGTGAGGGGCCTCGCAATGCGACCATAATTGCAGACAAATTTGTGATAGTAGCCCGTGAGACCCAAAAATCCTCTCAGGCTCTTCAAGGTCTTAGGTTGAGGCCAATCTTGCATTGCCTGGATCTTTTTGGGGTCCACTCTGACACCTTCACGCCCCACAATGTGGCCCAAATACTCAACTTCTTCCATGCCAAAAGAACACTTGGACATATTAACAAATAATTTATGCTCGCGGAGCAGTTTCAATAGCAGATCTACATGCTGAAGATGTGCGGCCCAGGTGCGACTGTAGATGAGGATGTCATCGAAGAAAACAAGGACAAATTTTCTAAGATATGGTTTGAGCAGGTGATTCATAAGGCTCTGAAAAGTAGATGGGGCATTACAAAGACTGAATGGCATGACCAGGAACTCATAATGGCCTTCATGAGTTCTGAAAGCAGTCTTTGGAATGTCGACTTCTTTCATGCGAATTTGATGGTAACCTGAGCGAAGATCAAGCTTAGTGAAGAATTGAGCCCCATTTAGTTCATCCAGCAAATCATCAACAACCGGGATGGGGAATTTATCTTTGACTGTCAACTTATTGAGGGCCCTAAAGTCTGGACACATACGCCATTCCCCATCTTTCTTGAGCACCATGACCACCGGTGATGAATAAGGACTAATGCTGGGACGAATGAAGCCTTCTTCCAAAAGTTCCATGATTATTTTTTCTATTTCATTCTTTTGGGTGAATGGATATCTATATGAGCGCACATTTGGTGGTTGGGCCCCTGGGACCAAAGTGATGCTATGATCATGTTCCCCTCTCGAGAGTGGAAGCTCATGAGGCTTGTCAAAGACTGGCAGATGGTTATTTAAGATCTATGGCATCTCAGGATGAATCAGAAGAGAATTGGGTTCGAAGGCCTGGATGGCATTAAATTGAGCTATAACTCCATGATGGCCCTTTTTTAACAATCTTTCCATCCAATGTGAGCTGATGATAAAGGGAGCTCCTGCCTAGAATCCATGGAGGGTATGTGTGTGGTTGTTCTGCTTAAATCTCATATATAACTCCTGCAAATCCATTGTGATTGGACCAAGTGTGCGAAGCCATTCAGCACCTAGGACAATGTCACACCCTCCCATGTGTATGGCAAACATGTGGGTCTTTAACTGATAATCCCCCATTTGAAGTTTGACATTTTCACAACGGCCTTCACATTTCATTGTTCCCCCATCAGCGATTTGGACATGGAAGTTAGAAACCACTCGTACAAAACAATGCACTGCTTCTGTGACTTTTTGATGGATAAAATTATGTGTATTTCCACTATCAATCAAGACTACTACTAGGCGATGCTTAATAAAACCTCTGATTTTGAGAGTTTGAGGCGAAGAAAACCCTGCCAAAGCATGCAGTGAAATAACTGGCTCTTCAGCTACATTGTCCTTCTGGTTGTCCTCTTCTTCCTCCTCTGGTTCCTCAAGTGGTGGGGCTTCCTCCGATGAGCTGTGATCAGTAGCATCAATTTGAAAAAAATTGGGCTCCTTGCATTTATGCCCTGGGGAGTATTTTTCATCACAATAGTTACATAATCCCTGCTTTCTTCTTTCCGCCATTTCTGCAGGTGACACCTTTTGAACCTTAAGTGTTTGGGTAGTGCTGTGAGGCTGTGGGGGGCGACCCTTGGAGGTGAAATTTGGGAGATTGGACTGGGCCGCTAATGCACATTCTACTTCACAAGCTATCTTTCAAGCCTCCAACCATGTTGGAGGGTCGTGCAGTCGGACGTGAGCTTGTATGGCCTCTTTGAGACCACTGATAAAACATTCTGTGTAGAACTCATCTTGCAGACCTAAAGTACGAAAAGCTAAGGCTTCAAAGGCTATAATATATTCATTCATTGTTCCAGTCTATCGGAGCTTGGTGAGATGACCCAAAAAGGCAGAGTCATGGTCAAAGCGATCCATAAGCGCTTTTTTGAATGTGTCCCAAGCCAAGGGCCTTCCATAGCAACGTTGATGCCATTGCCACCATTGCCATATTTCATTGTCCAAGTACATGCTCCCCACACTAAGCTGAGTGGAATTATCCAGGATGTAATTCAGATTGAAATATTGCTCCATTTGTGCTATCCATGCTGCCGGGTGAGAGCCATCAAATTTATGCATGTCCAGCTTGGGTGGTCGCAGACGGGATTGTTGATGGGTGCTCCAGAGGTGAAGAGAGTGGCTAGACTCACCCTCACTATGTTCATGGCCAATATATGCCTCCTTGCGGGCTTCTGCCTTGCCCATAGAGAGTGTTGCAATTATTTTCACCAGCTGGTCTTGGATGTCTTTCAAGGATGTTTCAAGTTTGTCGATCTTTTCATTCGCCATAGCTTGAGATCTAGTTTCTACCATGCACTGATTTGATGTACTAGAAATTTTGGGACCGCCCGAATTTTTTGGCTCTAACAATTGAATGGTATCGCCTTGCTCAGCTCGTCATCCTGATTTTGATGGGCTAAGTCACCAATAAGCATCCCGGGGGGTCTCAGATTTTTTTTTTTTTTTTAAACTCCTAACGAAGTTTTACTCCTTGCTTATGAATACTACAGTAGCCGAATCCCTGAAATGTCACTGCTGCCAAAATTCCTACGAAAATCATGCCCAGGTATAGGAACCCACACAACTACTCAGATCTGGATGGCAGATCTGATGGATCTGAGAGATCTGAATGGCTGATTGGATAGATCTACCGGCGGGCAAATTGTTGTTGCTACTGCAAAACCCCACTTGCTAGATTTGATCTGGTGGAGATTATGCGTGATCCAGAGATAGAGAAGGGAACTATGCTCTCGAGGAGTGTCAGGTGCTACAAATCGCAATATACATAAGGTTCTGACAGTAGTACTCGGCCCATTTTTTCAGGGCACTAACCAAGGAGGATCAACCGTACCCTTAGTCGTACAACTCGACTACCCTACCGTACGGGCGAGTAATCTCTTCGAGTGTTGTTCTCGGTGTACTATAGCAGCAAGACAGCCGACGATTTATCTATGGCGAGGTTTCAAGGGAGCTAGGGGGTTTCCGATATACCCAGAAGGTACTTGGAAGACAGTCCATGCATAGTTCTGTCTAATGCGCTACTACTCGAAGGGGTACCCACAGGGGTTAAAAGGGGGTCCAACAAGCGTGACCACCTCTTGTATTTCCTGTGTGCATGCCTCCCCAAATCTGCAGGTTTATGCGCTCAATGACAGATCTGGTGGTTTAAAGACGCCGGAACATGTCTCTAGTAAAAAAAAAAATGCTAAAAAATGGAGATCCCACCGGCCCTGGAAAGCGCTCTGATACCACTTGTTATGCTCTTAACCTGCAAAATGGTACCAGAATACCATGTTAGTTTCAGTCTTTCCAGCCTTCCTCCAGTGATCAAATATGCTCTTACAAAGTGGTTTCAGAGTGTTAAGGTCAAAATTTTGTCATTTCAAAAAGTTTTCAAGCAAAATTTGGTCACTAGGCATTAGGTCTATGGTTTGCTTTAACTCCTTCTAAAGTTGCTCAAATTCCAATCTATGTCACTATTCAGCTGAGTCTATGATCATTCATAGGGTTGTCATTATCATCTCAGTGTCTATTGGGTCATGTTACACCTTATCCATGCTTCAGTTGTGCCTAGGCAAGGTTCATTTCCCTCTCCTAGGGTTTTGAAGGCAACTTCTCTTGGTCGGTCAAATCATCAACAAAACTTGTTTCCTGATGTTTATACACCTTCCACTATCCTTAATGTACCTTATCAAGCACTTCCCAACACTCAGATTCCCCAAAATCCTCATTTTTGCACAAACCCTAGTTTCTTGCTACAACCTAGCAATTTTCTTGGTTGGGCCTGTGTTTTTCCCTTTTAGACCCCTTCCCTTCAATCAATCTCTGAGATTTCACTTTCCCCTGCTTCATAACACCCCTCCCCACTCCCAAAAATTTCCTCAAGAATTTAGAAGCCCCCTATCCCCTTCATTTCGCTCCATTTCGACAAAATTCCTTGTTTCACACATCGGGACAAGTCACACTCAAATAATGTTCTAGAGAAATCAAAGATGAATTTTTGGAAACTGAGAGAGGTCTTTGTCCAAAAGATTCCAAAGAAGAAAAACCTCCTTCACTTTTTTCACAGGTGTCATGGTTTGAGAGAAATGTCAAGAATACCGTTGCCTCAGGAGAATCAAAGACACCTCTGAAGTGACCTTGGGAAAATCAAGTTTTTTCCTAGCTGGGTTGGCCAAATTATTTGCTTGATGGGTAAAATGATAACTAGACACAAATATCTTTCCAATGAGCTATCATGAGATAAATTTGGGGTTGAGGAAGGCATTCAAAAATTGACTGCAACAGCACTCTTCCTTGAGGAAGCTTCATTTGGCATTTTTTCACCAGTCTTGGGAGATTTGATTTTTGACAGGTCAAATCAACTCCAAATTGAAAAATTCTAGTTGGGTTGGAAAGTAGACTCAAATACCTTTCCAACGAGCTATCCTGAGCCTGATTCCAACATCGGGAAGGCCTTCAAAAGCCTCCTAAAAAAGCACGACCTGTCAAGCTAGGTGAGCGACATGTTGGGCTGCGTGGGACATGTCAGAAAGGCTCACAGAGTGTAATTTTCTAACTGGCGCGACATGTTGGGAGGTGCGCGACATGTTGGACAGGCTGCACGACATGTCTAGCTAGTTTTCCCCAGCTCATGTTAGAATTGCTCAAGCCTCCTTTAATTCATCAAATTGCTTGAGGTAGACCCTTCAAACTTGTGAATGGCTGCTGGTTAGTTGGGAAACATCATGAATGTGCTTGTAATGATCAAATTGTGCAAGAAAAAACACTCCATATGGCTGTTTATAAATTTGTCACCACCACATCCTGAGGTTGTTCACGAGGAGGGAGGACCATCACACCAACATGACATCCCCATCACTAGACATGGCAGCACAGACCATCACTTACCTGGAGCAGCGCAACAAACGGTTGGAGGAGGACAAAGCACTTGATGAGCTATGGAGGATTCGTAGTGACCGAATCTTGAACCGAAGAAGACCCAGTGACCCATTGCCCACTGACCGAGAGTCCATGCTCATCCAGGCAAATGCACATTTAGAGAGGCTGTTGGCTAAGGTCAACCAAGAGAAAAGATTGCTGAGGAACATGAAAAACCATTACTGGGCAAGAATGCAGGTGTGCAAGGCCAAAATGAAGATGTTTCAAAGACGGTTGGCCAAAGCACAAAAACGAAGGAAAACGCCCGATCCACTCCAAATTTTGGCCAAAGCCTCTTTTACTGAGCATGGTACTTGATTGGGGACTCCCAGCCCAAATTTCAAGAAATTTGGAGAAAATTTTGTCATTTATGAATTTTTTGTGCCATTTACAGGTTTTTGCTCATTAACACGTCTCACCCCCGGTGAGACGCGTCGTCCCGGCAACTCCATTTGACAAAAACTCAGCATTTCCAAATTTTTCATGCAAAGTTACATATGCACATGGATGGCCTTGAGATTTTGTCATGTTTTGGGCCTCCAAAAAGTCAAAAAACATGCAAAATTTGACTTTCTGCCACCTTTTTGAACTGCAGAAAGCTTTCTTGGGAGAATTGATTTTTGACAAGGCAAATGAACTCCAAATCCAAAAATTCGAGCTGGGTTGGATTGTAGACTCACAGACCTTTCCAACAAGCCTACTCTTGCCCAATTGGGCCACCTGAAAGTGCCCCAAACATGGCTCCAAAGGCGCGCGACATGTCAGGCAGAGGCACGCGACATGTTGGGCAGTTTTCACAGGAAATTCATCTACAGCTCAGGAATTCGCCCAGCTTTGACCAGTTTTGACTTGAGATGGGATTTTTCACCCTCTTTGATGTAATTAATGTATTTTCATGTTTCCATGACACTTATTTACCTATTCTAGAAGATTCATGCATGAAATAGGTGAAAATTAAATGAATGAATTGGTTTCCAAGTTTATAGAGGCAAGTTGTTATGATTTCCTAATTTGTAGTGCTAAGTTTAGAAGTGGTTGAAACAGCTCCTAGAAGGATGAGCTCAACCCCTAGAGGCAAGGAAAGGTGTTAGCTTGCTTATATTATGTATTTTCTTAGTCATTTTGAGAGGTTGGAAGGTTTGACTCTTGAGGGAGAAGCTATCATTGTATTATATCACTGTATCTCTGCAATTTTTGGCTAAGGAAGACCAGGGTTTTGCAGTCATCTTTGGGATTCTTGTGGACTCATGTGTTGATGGTGTGTTTCTCAATGTTCTTGTAAGCTTTGTTATGTGATTCATTTCCTTTCTTTACTTCTGCACATTAAACAAATGAAGTGTTAAAGTAAGAATTCATGCTTGCCATGCTCTGCTTTTAAGTTTCTTTAATTTCAATGTTTTCTACTGTCTAAAGAGAATTCAAAGTTATTGTTTGCTCTCTTTAGCTCTCTCACCTGTCATTCCTAATCATTCACCTCAGTTAAAAGCATCAACACTGTCTCCTACCTCGCCCCAAGGAACCCCCTGCAGAAACTGTGTCCAATCCCTACACCCAAAATTGCCCTCTCCTCAATTTGCCACCAAAAACCCAAAAACCCCAAAATCAATCTTTCTTATCAGTTTACTAGCCTAATATCAGCGTTACCTTATTGTTCATCTCATCCATTGAAGATTTTACTGAGATTTACCGGAGAGAGCCTTCTCCTGCCCCGTAGGGCTAGCTACGAGGCTAAATGGTTTGATGTTGCCTTGAGGTTTGCCTTTTTCAGCCTGAGTTGAAAGTTCAAGCGCTAACACCAGGGACGAGACTTCAACTTGGTTCTTGGTCACAGTTTGCAGCTTAGTTTAGGTATTTAGGCTGAGCTAATGATAGTCAGGAAATGCAAATCACAGGGGCTAATCTAATGAGGTTACTTGAGCCACAACCAGGGCAATTAGGATGTTTGCAAATTAATTGTTCAGTTTATAAACAAAACCCGGAGATAGACTGAAGCAGCATTGATCTACTTTGCACTTGCATAGAAAATGCAGTTCGAAGGCTAGTTGGCTTAACTTCAACTCCGTCTGTAAGTTTATAAAGCAACAAATATAAACAAGCAAACAAGCTATTATCTCCCCAGTAGAGTCGCCATTTTGTTATCAGGAATCTAGTGTCCATGAAGAGCTGCTAGTCCCACTAAGATGGGTAGCTATCTTAGAAACAAACAAACTAAAGTTACTTTCATTTTCCTTTATGAGAAGTAGATAGGAGAGGAGCAAAGAATACCAACCTCAATCTTTCGCTTGGTTCCTTGCTTTTTTCTTCTCCCCTCTGACAGATCTTTGCTGCTCCTTCCTTGATTACTCTACTTCAAAGAGTACCTGTAAAGTCAAAGCAGCATAATACCTTCAAAGTACAAAGATCTACAATCATAAACAATATAGGACCATATATATATTGACCACACAAATGCATATATCATCAAACGTACAAGAATGTGGGGGAAAGCTTGAATAGCTTTATTGATATAAATATTAGAAGAGAGGATTACAACCCATTGATCTAACCCAATGTCATCCTCCCAGCATGAAAGCCCTTCTTCACCTCATGAAAAGCTTAGATCACCCAACACTATGATGTTCTACCAAGAAACCAACAGCACTTCCTTACAAGATGCAAAATTCCCGCCTTTGGATCTCTGGGATGAGGGATCCATATATAGATGTTTCTAGGGGGGTGAGTTAGCTTCTGGGATTTTGATTAGTGTCCTGTCTCTGATAGTTCTTGGCTCCACTTGGAGATTTCATTGATCTCTTACTCATCCCTGGGCGAATTCTGAGAGGCAAGTGTCATATGAGAAGTTTCTAGAAGATTCCTTGATCATCCACTTAGCAAACTATCTCTGTCATTTGTCTATTCTCGCTCATCGCACCCTATAGAAGGAATTTTCAGTATGCATTGCACCTCCTGTGTGTAGTAGGTGCAATGCATCGCACCCTGACCATGGAGCAAGTGAGATGGTCCAGTTTTGACCAGTTATGAGTAGTTTTTCATGGAGAACTTATGGGAGATGATGTAATCAGCTGACCTTGCTCCTTTAGGGTATGAAACAACACTTTTAGGGACTTAGAAGTCCTTGGTTTATGGACATATGTGATTTGGGTTGCAGTGCCCAAATATGTCTATAACACCTGTACCATCTGTTGATTTTCCAACACTAATTCATCACGCTGCAAGCTTAGTTTTTCCATATTTATTTTCTGCTCACTAAGGACTTGGAGTGCGCTATTTTCCCTAGCTCATAGCTCTGCAGTTATCCCATCTTGCAACACATATAATGTCTCACATGGGAGGGAAGCTAGATTAACACCGAGACCTTTCAACGCGCTAACTGAAGGCCTATTAGCCTCATTTGACGTCACTAGTGCCCCTTCCGACAGCACTATTGTGTTCGTCATCTACACGCGCAACATCTGCTCTGCTGCCATGGATCTGACTATGAGGTTGGTCGAAAGGGTACCAACCTAAGGGGGGCATGCCTGTAATTCCTACAACTGTGCTCTGAGGGCCCCCAACACAATCTGGTTCTCCTACATGAAATCTTGGAGAGCCTCATTGGTGACATCACACACCATCTCGTTGAAGTCATGTAGATCACCCTCAATTAGGCTGATCAGGTCAATGGACAATTTCGAGGCCTTGACCTTCTTTCGTGACCCTGCCCGCTCTACTGGGTGCTGGCGCTTCAGCTGTATTGATGCGGTTAGTGAGTCCGCACCTCCTTCTTTTGTCTCTGCTTCCTCTGCTTCCTACCCAAGCGAAGGGATTGTTTGGCCCTCGCCCACCTTCACGGTTGCTTCATGTGTTGCTGCTACTGCTGTGGCCTTTTCCTTCTCAATTGCTTTTTGTGCCTCATCTCGCGCTGCCCGCACTTCTGCTGTTGTTGTTCCCTTCCTTCGTTTTTTGGCCAACTGTGTGATGCACAGCTTGGCCTTGTCTTTCTTCTTTTGCGTTATCGACTTCTCGATTTCTGCAATGTCTAGGGCATTCCATTCTGGTGGCCATGCCTCCAAGACATTGAAAATGGCATCGCCGGTGGCTACAAATGGTATCTTTGTCCATTATTTAGTTGGTTCCTTGCGTGCCCTGATATATATGTTATGCATGTCTACCTTAAATTCTACAAAACTCTGCAGATTGTTGTAAACCATGGGTGATAACCGCGGCTTACGGTTGATCCACATTCTAAGGTTCATCTTCATGAACACCCAAAAGATCTTATTGTCGCGTATCCTTTTAAGGTACTTCGCGGCCCAAAACAAAGCTTACTTCGCGACCTCCGGTAAATCTATGTCAATTATGGGGAATTGATTATCCTTCAGTAATTCCACAGCTACGAGCACTATGGACAGCAACAGATATATATAGTGGAACATTTTGCCTTGTTCCTAGGCTTCATGGAAATTCTCTAAAAATTTCGTGCATTGGAATTTGGACCAGTTAAACTATACCCCCTCTGTGCATTGCTCAGCCAGTGCGACCATCGGCGTAGGTACCTCCTATGCGCAGCACTTGCGCATAACTTTTCTTGCGATAATTTGGGTTGCCACGTGTACTGCTTTGTCCTTGATGCTGGAGATGGCATAGCCCCTCTTCTTCTTTTCCAGCTTGTACTTCTTCTTCATGGCCTCTGCAATGGCCAAATCACTACCCTTCCCTTCCGATATGGTCGTGGGGTCCTCTCCTTTGTATGGAAGCTGGGAGACTTGATGAATCAAGTATGTCAAGATGGGGATGAGCTCCTCCAGCATAAACACCCATCATGCACCAGGTAGAGCAGTTGCTTGATGATGAAAATGGTTATTGGGGTTTAGTGGAAGTGCGGCACCCAGAGTAGGTTCAGCAACCCGACCTTTTCCACTCCACGCAACCACTTCCATGACTCTAATGTTTTCACCCCCCCCCATGGTGTTCTGCTTCATGAGGTTTCCGGTCTCAAGGTGAGGAAACTTCTCGTGGTTAGCGAGGTCCTAATCTTCGAATTCTAGGCTCAGCACATGGCCTAGGTGCGTGCCTTCCAACATAATGCCATCTAGGAGGAGCAGGGTCTGGAGCAAGCTCTTGGTCTCGTCCAAGTCCTTGGGCACCTTGGCCTTCCCTTTTCATAGGGGGACATAGGTGGGCAGTTTTGTCGTAGAGTGTGTAGTCTGAGTATCCACCTCCATGCCTTCATCCTCTTCTTCTACGATGATAAGATCCTGCAAATCTTCTCCTTCTTCATCTGTTTCTATAGTGATTGCTTTCCCTTTTCCTCCAGCGACAGTTTGCTATGCAGCGGGTTCCGCGAGGACACACATATGGGAGCCATTACTCGTTTGTCCTTCTTGGGTCTTGGTGTGCGCAGTGGTTTCAAGATTTCTGCCACAATCCCAGCACCTTTTGGAACATCCCCCACAGTTAGGGCCAGTGCGGCCTCCTCGGCGGTCACTTCTACTATCTTCATACCATCCTTAGTTGTTTCCATTATATCCATGCTGCAAATCTATCACTCATGAATTCAGAGGCTAAATCAATGCTCGGCTCTCAACAATCAGGGTTCTGCTCAACCGCTCAATTCGAAAATGACCAAGTGTTATTTGCTAGGCATCCCTTTGTATTTTATAGCACTTTTGGAATTTGAATTCGACCGCTCCCCCCAAATCTGGTTCATTAATGCTCCCTTGGTGAAAGATTTCCCCAGATTTTGCCCATAAATCGCGCTTAAATGCCTATCGCCCTCTCCATTTGGCCTCAAGTCGAGCATCCCATCATGAATAGTGACTTCAATGGTCACTTTCTAGCCAACCCATGAAGTAGCGCAGCCACCCGTGTGTGGTCACGGAACTTGTGACTCTTTGCTTCTGTGCGCATCTCCAATATCGCGCAACTCCCAGGTAGAATAGTTTATAGTCCCGCACTCCCTTCCAACTACCTGGAGTACTAAGACTATCCTTCCCTCGACTAGTTAGGTGGTCGCAACACCTGTGAAAAGTTTCAGCCGATCATTCATCATGTTGCCTGGAGAATATCTACCTTTTACTATTATGGTCGGCATCTCGTACTTTATTACTTGCAACATGCTACCATGGTCATTATGTTTAGTAATATGTGGTCCAAGCCAAGGCATTAGACTGATCAATTCGCAGCAATAGGTCTTAACCCTGTCATCATGATCGTAGGCACCCTGCCTTACCATTCTGGTCTTTTTGTTGAGAAACATTTTCCTTATTTCGTCCTTCATCTTCTTGATTTCCGCATCCATCAAAGCGCTTTTCTTTTGTAACCGTACCCTTTCTTCTTCAAGTTTGTAGAGTCTAAGGTTTCCCTGTTGAATTTCTTCCTCAAGTCCCATGCGTTCTGTTTCTTGTGGCTATGTGATCCCTTCTTTCCAGGCTTTGTGAACCCTTGTATCTACTGGTGCTACTATGTACGGACTAGGCTTTGCATGCTACATAGGGATTATTCAATTTGCTTCATACTTCAACTTCAAAAGTGCCCGTGCGGTCAAGGTTTTGCACATGGTCCTATAAGCCCAGAGAACCATTGGTATGCGCAGGTCCCAGTCAGTTCGTTTAACATGTTGAATCGTGTTCATCACTTCGTGTACTTTGTCAAAAGCTTTTGCGTGAATATGCTTATGCATGCTTGGTCTTACCATACTTCCTAGTCCCAACCAGAGAGGTCATTCGCGCCATTGTCTTGCCCGCTCCTGCTTGTCGGTCATGTTTCCTATCATGAGGACGGTGTGCGTTTGTGTAGGTTGCACACCATATGCCTGTAACCATCTGGAAAGGTGGGCGCGCGGGTTGTTTCATCCATCGTACTTGCCTTTCATCCGCATCTGAGGCTTTCCAAACTGCATGTGCATCATCCTTTTGCATTCGTGCCAGTCCTCAAAACTTCTTTGATGTGTACCCCACCATCTTACGGGTGTAGCATGCAGTACACATTTCAGAGCGTTAAAAGGTTATTGTTTTGGTACTTCTCTTTCAAATTTGTTCAGGAAATCATCCATCTCACTCAACCCGTCATACATAGGCATATCTCTTACCTTTGTTGCCACGCAGCACAGCGACCTTGTTATCATGTTACAGTTGAGCGTGGTTACCTCATGTAACTGGTTATGCTATCGTTCTATTTCCTCATCTGAATCTGAGGTGCAGGATATTTCGCGCTCCCACGAGAGTCTACCATCTGTTATTGTATTTACCCAATCCTGCTCCCACATGGTTATCTTATAGATACAGTCTAGATCATCGTCGCTATCATACTCGTGCACTGGCTTTGTGTAGCGCGATCCTTCCACAGGGTCTAAAGGTACCACTACGCGCAGTGACTTTTATTCAAATATCATCTTACGCTTATTTAGATTTATCACACCATTCATGTCAGTGGCCCAATCTATTCCTAGTAGTGTGGGATGACAACAATCTCTATCACTTCGAAATCTGCTAGCGCGCTCGCACCTTCGATATCTACCATTATTCCTTGCAATATCCCCATAGGTAGGATCTTTTGTTGAGTCACCATTCACAATTGAATAGGAGACAATTGCAGCACAGGCCTACCCATGTGCTCCCATGCCTGCTTTGGCAAGACGTTCGCATCTGATCCTAGATCCAAAATCAATTGATCCATTTGATATTCCCCAATCTGTGTGGTCAATCTTATCTCTCTTCATGTTCACAGTATGTGCTTCCCAAGCTTCCAGACTATGCGTTGTTCTCCTGGCGTGGTTCCAACACATCTAGTGATGAGTTCTTGTAGCCCCTTCACAGCTTTGTTATAGCGCAGCAACTTCATGCATGTCTCCAAAAATGTAGTGAGCATTGATGGGTCCAATTTGAGTTCTAGTTTGTATTTACTTCCTAAAGTGGAGGCATCCTCGAAGCTCTTCTTAGCTTCCATGAATGTCTCCCTAACACACTCTAAATCAAATTTTGGTTCCTTTGTTGGAGCCCTGCAAACTCAGGCACTCTCTTCGGGTTGCTTGCCTTTGTCATCTCCTGTCGTGATACCACTTCGGAGCACAATATTTACATTCAGGTCTTCCTCACATGGCTCAGACCTCATCATTTGCAGGTTCTGAGTCAGGGGAGGTTGGAGTGCTCCTTTATTGCACAACCTCGCTATTAGCGTGGGACAGTCCTCTATCTCATGATCAAATTGGGTACAATATAAGCATGACGATCTCGTTGGATTTGTACAATCATGAGCATAATGCCCTAGCCCTCCGCAATTGTAACATATCAGTTGTCCACGACCTCTTCATGGTCCCATTCCACCTCGACCTCGTCCGCGCCCTTGAAATTCGGTGCACACCATCCCTGCATTTTGATTGAGGGCCCATGTTCCGGTCTGAACTCTGTAGGTAGGAGTCCGATCCATCATCAGTTCATAACTTTTATAGGTGCGATCATCGTGGCCTACTGACTTGCAGAAATTACAGAACAACCGCTGGGAATCCTGCGTATACTTCTGCAAGAGACGACAGTTATATGTAGCATGCTTCCCTCCTATCTGACAAATCGTGCACCATAATGTAGGTGTCACGCTCGGTCCTACTTGTGCCTCCGGTCTCAATGGAATTGGTCCTCCTCCCGCTAGATAGTTCGCGAAGACTGAACAATGGTCCTTGTCATGTCCCTGGCCTTTGCACTTTACGCACCATACCTCCTCACACGCTTTTGGGCGAGTTGTCCTGTCTTGTTTCAGACTCTGCATCTCAAGGCACAAGTTTTTCAACTGTGCATGGATATGTTGAACTCCTAGGTTAGGATCTTGTATCAAGGTCTCATGCAGTCTCATTGCAATCTCCAAGGCCTCGGCCTGAGTGCTTAGCTTCTGCTGTGACAACACGTTCCTTAGATGCAACGTTACCGAAGCTACAAACCATGCATGGTGTTGCCCATCCATCAAGGTCATATTGGCTTCACAAATTGTACACTTCAGTCTTTGATACAACTCCCAGGGGGTCTCGCCTGGAAGCATTGCGATTTCCTTAAATCCAATGATCGACTGTGTCTCTTATTTTGGCCTGCTAAATTCCTTGTTTAGCCTAGCTTGGATATCCACGATCCCTCTATTCAGATTGTCATTGGAATGCTTCATGTACCAAGTTAGTGTGCGATCCTACAGAGTGTTGACTAGCGTTGCTTTCTTTATATTGTCATCCGCTACTCCTTGCGCTTCCCATACAGCCCTTACCACAAACCAAAACTGGTCTGGATCTTCATTCCCTACTCCTTTGAACACCGACAACTTTATCGTGCTTTCCATATTGAACTATGGTGGTGGCGGAGGTTGTGTGGGTGAAGACAGGGGTGAAGATGGTGAAACTGGTGGTGGTGTAGGTTGGAGTGGTATGCGCGGAATTCATTGCTTTCTCAAGCTGATCACACTTCTTGGTGAAACCTTCACAAGCTCTTCCTCGCTTTCTCGCGGAGGTGAAATCAAGGAGCTAGTTTCTAGTTCTGCGCTACCTTCGTTTTTGTAGATCCTCCCACTTCGCCTAGCCCCAAACATCAATTTATTTTCATAACCCATTTTTCACACAGTAGTATTTTAATCCAAGTATTCAAATATTTAATGTAATTACCTCGCGGTCCTTTGAGGAAGCGTCGTTCCACCTCGCTATAGCTGACTGAAGTATCTACTGTGAACTCGATGATAAATCCTCCTTTAACTCGATCGAGCTAGTGATCCATAGCACGTGCGATATTATCTTTCGATGCTTCCAGTATACACACCAACTCTGGAGTCCACACAATAGGTTTGTTGAGCCTACACCTTCCTTGATTGTCTACTAGATTCATGATCCACTCGTACAACTCAGAGGGGAAGGATGTAAAGAAAATTTCATGGATTTTCGTATACAAGTAGCAATATAACCACTCTTCCTTTGATAATCGCAAATTCCTGTTTTCCTACGCCGCGAACTCGTGAATTTTTCTATCCAACCACTCTTCAATTCCTTTCTTTGTCGAATTCCAGTGATACTACATCAGACATCTCTATGCAAATCCCGGTCCCGTCAACGGAACCATTTTTTGGCTTATTGTGGCCTGACCCAGGTTCAAAGTTAATTTAGCCAAAAAAATCCCGGTGCTATTGGCCCTTTCGGCAATAGTCCACGGAGCGTGGATGGAGGTCTCACCTGAAGTAGTATGGGAGGGTGCTAGAACCAGGTTTCCGCACCCTGGAGATGTCTGAGGAGTTCAACTAGTTCGCAGTTTGACCCTACAAGCAGGTTTCTTCGCGCACTTTCCTGTACTTCATAGCCTGATATACTACCTTCGCGCAACCCTACCCAAGGGTTGAATGTCGCATTCTACGTTATTACCCAAGACCTTACTAGTATTCCAACGTTAGTTAATTAGCTTTGCCTACTTGAGTGCTTTAAGTATACTTAACAATATAAACCATTCATACAAGTGCGCGCAGTAAATAAATAGTATATTTGAAAATTATATCAATCATTCATTAACCCAAGAATAGATACATAGAATTATAACAAAACTTCTCATTATTAATTGCTTCCTCAGTTACAGACTCGACTTCGCCCTGCGCACTCAGTTGCAGAGCCTTCTCCTACTCTACGACCCAAAGACACAATTTTCTTGCGACTTAATCCCTTAGACTTTTTCCTACTTCTTTCTCTTTTCTTTTACACTTAGAGCCTCGCTCTATTTATACAATCCCATGGTCCACGGACCATGGGTAGTTCTATGTGGCGGACATTACATTACAAAACTAGGGCAGACAACCCTGTGACTTTATCATACTTTCGCGGCCCGCACTCACAATTCGCGGAGCTTTACAACAAGATTCGGTCAAAACTTGGGCTTTGAGCCCCAAACCATGCCTTGGCTAGATTCTATGCCCAACAACTATTAGATCTACCACCAAAAGTATTAGAACTTTTATCTAGAGGGGTTGATTTGCGGTCATCTCTCCTTGTTTATTAGTTAGAATCTTATTAGATTCCTGAACCTTTTTCAGAATCTCCTAAATCAGAAGCACAATTAGGTTTAGAATTACTTGAACTAAAACCTAGTGATTTATTTGCTCTATCATTCATACATACCCATCTACTTCTGCTAATCCTGAAGAAATATTTTTTGTGTATACAAATCCTTTATTTGATAGTAAGGAAAACTTGGCCTAGAAGTACAAAAGTTAGTAATACAAACACTAAGAAAAATAAAAACTTACATAAATTCTTTTAATTAATCTTCACCCCTTACAACTCCTAGAAGTTCATCCTCAACCCCTTCACCATGTTCATCTTCTCAAAATTCATCTTCATCTAATCAAATGGCTAGTTTTCGACCTATTATTCAAGACCGTTATGCAGCATTAGTACTTCCTAATCAGTTAAATAATTTTCCATATAGCTATCTAAAGCACTTACCTAGATTCAATGGGGAAACTGGTTTATCTTTTGATGATCATCTGGTTGCTTTCTTAGATTTTGTTGATTATATGAATATAGAGCATGAAGATGGTCTACATGAAATTGTTATTTTAATCTCTTGAAGGCAATGTTAGGATATGGTTTAGAAAATTGTGAGCTAACTCTATCCTTTCTTGGAATGAATTAATTACCATCTTTAAAAACCAATGGGAAGTAAAAACAAGGATCTAGTTTACTATTTCACTAAGTTTGATGACCTAGAAAGAAATCTTGGTGAACCTGTGGCTGGTTTTATAAAAATATTTAACAAAATTTATAATAAAATGTCACCAGGATGTAAACCACTAGTCGCTATTGTTAAAGTTATATTCTCCATAGGTTTTCATAAGGATTTTGTTGTTATGAAAATCTATCACCCTAGCAGACATGCAGACCAATGTCATTGAAGTTGAGGCTAATAGATCAACATCAGCTAAACTTAAGGAAAAGGCAGAAAAGGATGAAAGAAAAATGAAAGCTAGTGAGGAAGGAACTTCTTCCTCTAAAATTAAAAGTGAGGATCATAAAATAGATGAAAATACTTCCTTACTTAGAAATGTTTCAATTATAATCTAAAAATAGAAGCACGTCCTAGATTTGTTAAACATACGTCAAATAGACCTCAAGTTGAGTATAAAAGGCCTTTTCAACTCCAAATCTTGCAAAGACCTAATACTGATCAACAAATTCAACCCCCATTAATGATTGATGATCAGGAACCCGAAGAAACTAGTCCTTTAGTTACAGATGATATTAACTATTTTGATAATCCATCAAATCAAAATGTTATAATTCCAGTTTTTCATGATCAACCTTCACCTCAAATTCAAGAAGCCTCTCAGGTTTCAAAATATCAGGCCTTTTCGGAGTTTTTGATTACAGAATTAAACGTAAGATATGATTTAAGACCCAGACCAAGGCCAGGTAGACCACTTAAAACTGTCATTTTTAATGAACCACCAGTCAAAACAACTGAAACACAACCATGATTCAACCATTAAACCAGTCAAATGAACATAACACTTTTGAAAAAAATGTTCCATCATCTTTTAATGTTGAAAGAGAATTAGAGAGTCAAAATACCTATTCCATTATCTGAACTCTCCAAAAACCCAAGTTACAAAAATCAAGTATCAAAATGGATTCAATCCTCAAGTATTCTTGTTAAGGGAGATGTAATCAGTATACAGGATGAAAACCTTCAGTGGTTTTTGGTCCTAGTTCTGATATGATCGATGAAAATGTTCCTCCCTTTTATGTTACTTTGAAGGCTCATGATTTTCTATTATATAACTTTATATTAGATTATGGGGCCTCTCACAATCTAATACCTAAAGTAATCATGGATCAGCTTCAATTACAAATCACAAGACCTTATCATGATTTATATACTTTGATTCAAAGAAAGTACCTTGTCTTGGACTAATCAAAGATATATTTGTGACTCTAGCACAGATCCCTGTTAAAAGTGTAGTTTTAGATATTGTTGTTACAGATATTCCCCCAAATTTGGGATGCTATTATCCATATCTTGTTGTGACAAGTTAGGGGGAAGTGTGCAAATGGATAAATATTTTGCTACAATTCTTGTTTATGGGGGAGAACACCTTAGACTATATAGAGAGGTAAGATGTATTAATATTTTTGTAAAGATAATCAATCAATAAATCATCCTATTTAAGTTGTTGATTAGGATTTTGGGTGTTTTACCTTATCATCTAATGATCTCCAAAATTATCAACTTAGCATAGAATATATTGTGAATAACCCAAATGTATAAAAATTGATGTTTGGAAGTTATACTTTGATGGCGCCTTTCCTAAAGATGGAACTAGAGATGGCATCGTACTTATTTCTTTAGATAGAGAAAATATAACTCAATATTTTAAGTTGGACTTTGATGTTACAAATAATGTAGCAGAGTATGAAGCTTTACTTTTAGGACTTGAGTTAGCTAAAAGTCTAAAATTTCAAAACTTAAGTGTATTCAGTGATTCAGAGCTCATTGTGAATCAAGTAAGAAATATATGCCAAGAAAAACATCCTAGGCTTAGATCTTATCGAAAGGAGGTATGGGATTTTGTGGATAATTTCTTTCAAGCTTTTAATATTACAACAATCCCTAGAAATGAAAACATTTATGCATATTCATTAGCTATCTCAACCAACTCTTTTAAAATTCATGATCCAGTGCAGTTACAATATCGAATCCAAGTAAGGTATAGGGCTTCAATTCCTGAAAACCTTAAGCATTGGCAAGTGTTTTAAGATGATGAGCAATTGAAGATTTTCTTACAAGCAATTGATGAATTCTCAGCTTTACAAATCGAAGAAGAACAAATCATTGATCATAAGTCCAATAATGAAAAGGAGACTTCACAATTAAATCAAAAGATAACTAGCCATAATATAATTCAGTTGCCCAGTAATTACATACCAAAGGGTTTTCCTCTTGAATTTTTTTTTTATAATAATGATGTTTCCAAAACTTCATTATCAAGCTAACAACAAGAGGATATTGAAGAATGTAATATTGGAACCCATGAAGAAATCAAAAATGTAAAAAAAATTGCATCATTACCTAAGGAAACAAAGGAGAAATATCTAAATCTTCTCAAACATTACAAAGATGTCTTTGCCTGGTCATATAACGAGCTCAAAACCTATGACACCACACTTATTGAACATAAAATCCCTCTCAAAACAGAAGCTAAACCTTTCAAGCAGAAATTGAGGAGAATAAATCCATTTTTTCTTCCAACTACTGAAAAGAACTTAAGAAATTGTTGGATGCCAAAATTATTGTTCCTCTAAGATACTCTGATTGGATGGAAAATATGGTTCCAATGAGAAAGAAAAATGGTGAGATAATATTGTGTGTAGACTTTAGAAACCTAAACAAACTATCTTTAAACTACAATTATCCATCGTCCAAGATGGATCAATTACTTCAAAAGGTTTCAGGCTCTAATATAATTTCCATGCTGGATGGTTTTTCTGGATACAATCAAATCATGGTAAGTACAGAAAATAGGGAAAAAACAACATTTGCAACTCCTTAGGGTGCATTTATGTATGTTAGAATTCCACTTGGCCTAACAAGTGTAGGAGATACCTTTCAAAGAGCAATGGAACTAGACTTTGTTGGTAAAGTTAATAAGTTTGTTGTTATTTATCAGGATGATTTAACTATATTTTCAAATTCTGATGAAAAACATTTAAAGCACTTGAGAAATTTTTTTGATAGGTGCAGGAAATACGAAATTTCACTCAATCCAAAGAAATATTTGTTTGCTATAAAGGAAGGAAAGCTACTTGGTCGTATCATTTCAAAAGAAGGTGTAGTGATTGATCTAAGACGAGTCTCAGCCATTGATATAATTAGCTTACCTAGGAATAAAAAAGAAATTGAGACTTTTCTAGGAAAGATTAATTTTTTAAGGATATTTATACCAAACTATGATGAGATAGTCAAGGATATCACTGATATCCTAAAGAAGGATCATGAAGTTAAATGGACAGTGCAAGTAAGGTATACTTTTACATAAATCAAGAAGGTTATTTATGAAGCCCCAGTACTAGTGAGTCTTGATTATTCAAAGCCTTTTAGCATTTTCTCTTTTTCCTCTGATACTACCTTAGTTGTTGTCTTATTGCAAAAGAATGATAATGAATATGACTAGCCTATTGCCTTTTTCAACAAAGTTATGAGAGATGATGGGCTGAAATGTGATATCATTCAAAAACAAGCCTATGCCCTTGTGCAAGCCTTAAAATCTTTTAGAACTTATGTCCACCATTCTCCTATTACTGCCTATGTCCCAAATAATGTTTTCAAGACTGTATTAACCCCTGATACAGATGGTAGGAGGGGAAGATAGATTGCAAAAATTCCAGAATTTGATTTAGATATCAAATTTATCAGGTTAGTGAAGGGACAAGGTTTAGCCAAACTTTTGGCTAAATCAAATTGTAAAGTTCTATTGATAAACTCTATCATGCAAGTATCAGGAGAGAAGAGTACACAAGAAACTTCTCAAAGTTTAGAAGAGAAGAATCCATGAGAACCTTCCTCTTCTACAAATTAAACCCCTCTTCCACTTCATATTGATGAAAAATTCTTATTATCTGAATGGTATGCTGATATTATACATTTTCTTCATGATTTTGAGTATCCTCTTGGATTCACAAAAAATCAATGCATAACCCTCATATCAAAGGCTATGTATTGCATCATCAATGTTAACCTGTATTGGAACGATCCATTAAACATCCTTTTATTATTTCTAACAAAGACTGAGATAGAAGGAGATATGGATCAATTTCATGAAGGCATATGTGGAGGGAATTATGCTTGGAGAGAAACATCATATAAAATTCTAAGAGTAGGTTTCTATTGCTCGAAGTTATTTTCACAAGTAGGAGAAAAATTCAGAAGTTGTATTCCATGTCCTATTCTTGCTATAAAGCAAAGGTTAGCAACACTCCCTCTTGTTCCAGTATTAATTGAAGCACCTTTTCTATAGTGAGGAATAGATTTCATAAGAGAGATTCATCCAACGTCTAGTAATCAACACAGGTGGATCATAACTGCTAGCGACTACTTCACAAAGTGGGTAGAAGCCATCCCTTTCAAGCATGCAACAAGCACTGTTGTCATCAAATTCATTGAAGAAAATATATTATCCAGGTTTGTCTATCCTCAAAATATAGTCATTGATAATGCACAGGCATTCAACAGCGTTAAAATGATAGAATTTTTCTAGAAGTATCAGATTTTATTGCATCATTATACCCCATATTACGCTCGGGGAAATAGGTTGGCAAAGTCATCAAATAAGAGTTTGGTCAAAGTCATTAAAAAGGTACTCTCAAATCATAAGAGAAATTAGGACAGTTGATCCAGGTGGCTCCAGACACACGCAGAAGTCCCAAAGGACTCAGAAAGGGTCAAAAATCAAAGTGATCAGAATTCTCTCTAACCAATACTAGAGCGTAGATTGCTTTGTCCTAATCGTAACGGTGTGAACGGTTTGTCAAACCAAGCTCGTATGCGAAAGTTATAGGTAGTCAAAGTTCAGAGTTGACTTGGGTGACTGGGTAGGCTTAAGAAGGGAACAATTTCACCGAAACCCAGCCATCGGATTCCAGCCAACCTAGGTTGGATTCTAGGCGAAATTGTTGGAAAAAAAAAACAAAAAAAAAAAAAACCAAAAAAAAAAAAAAAAAAAAAAAAAACCAAAAAAAAAACCAAAAAACAAAAACAAAAAACAAAAAACACTCCTAAATTTTCGAATTTTCCAAAATTGCCCAATTTGTTTTAAATAACAAGAAAATTAAAAAATATATATATAATAATAGTCCGGCGGGCCATGACCCCCGTTGGACCTGCACCCTCATATCGAATTAAACATTATTAAAGGGGGTCTGGGTCGTGGCCCCACCGACCTCGTCGTTCCATATAGAACATGCAACATATATATATATATGTATGTATGTATGTATGTATGTATTTTGCATGTGGTTCACGAGCACCCTGGTCAGTGAGTGATCGCTACGTCCACGGAAAAATCTGGGTGATAGCTAGGCTAAATCACCCCTCGGCCTACTGCAAGACCTTACCCCAAGGGCTTCGGGTGGATTCAACCCTGTGACCTTCCGACGACGAGGCACGGTTTTTGACCAACTGAGCTAACCCTTGGGGCTATATATCTATCTATACATATATATATATATATATAGATATATATATATATATATATATATATATATGCCATATATATAATGGCTCAAATACATTCGACCAGTGGAGGTTAAGGGGAAGGCTGCCCAAGGCAGACTTGAACCCATCAACAATTAAATGTGGCCCAGCTAACATGTTAAATGTGGGTTTTTCTTTAAACAGTTCGTGTTAAAAAGGAGGGTTCGCGGTTTGACCACCTGACCTCCTTCACCCAATTCGAGATTTCAACCCAATCCATCTACAACAGCTTTGTTGAACAATCCACCCAACACATTTTATTTAAACCTTCATTCATTTGAGTGCCCCAAGGAAGCCAAGGTGGAGCATGGAAATCTAGACGTATTTTTGTTTAATTTGCAGGTGGAACCATGAGCCCAAAGAAGAGGCAAGCGGAACCATGATTGAGCCAAATTCTCAAGAGGGCAAAATTTTACCAGTGTCCAGATTGGACAAATTTTATATCGATCTTACACCTTTCAACGACAGGAACTTGATGGCGTAGTCAGAATTTTGATCTGAGCAGCAGATCTTTAGATGACCAGGAGGAGGGAATCTTTGAGGAATCTAGGGGGAATCTAAAAGATTCCTGATGACCCAGATTTTCACTTTCTCATATTTTAGAAATTTGATAGTTGATTTTACACTATTTGACACCATGAATCTGATGGTGTAATTAGATTTTCCATTTAATCATTTCATGTTTTGGCCACTTTTCAAAGTGGAGTGCAGGTGTCAGCATTCAATATGCAAGCAGTCATTTCCATGAGATCCGACGTCGGGAAATTGATGGTACGGCCAGCTTCAGCAGTTTGACATCCTTTTCTTCAGATGGCCCCAGGATGTGAGGTATATGCAGTGTGTTCATGTACTTGTTTTTCTATGAGATGCATTGTGCTACATAGATCCATGTTTGATGTAGATCTTGTTTTCTTACTTGTTTCATGATTCCTGCTTGATATGATGCGAAATCATCTGTGAGATGTACTTCTTGTCATGTTGTTATTGAGATCCCTTTGTCATCGTGTTGATGGAATACTCATGTTGTAATTGTGTATGTCTGAATCGAGATCCTTTTGATGCCATGATTAGAGGGATGCTCATTATTGTCATGTGTGAAATTATGTCATACTAACAGGAGTCCTTTTTTGAATGAGAATTCTTGCAGTTGAACATCTCTTGGAGCGACTCCTGCGTGAGGGCATATTTCTTGTATGATAGAGAAAACACATGCATGTACATCATCACTTTTTCCAGCAGTTAATGCAGCAGCCTATACCATCTTGACACCAAGCCCGGAGACATAGTCCCTCCTAGACGAACTCCATTATCAACGTCTTGTGTTTTATGTTGTTGATTCTTGTCATGTTCCTTTTTCATTACAGCATGCATATATGTTCACTTATGCTATTTTAAATGAAATTTTAATCACATCATGAAAGTAAAAGATCTTGGTTAAATCCGGGAGTTGAGTCAACTAGGATCAAGTTTGGTATCAAAGCGGTCTTTGCATGGATGTGAATTGCAAGCGTGAACAATGGAACATGCAACGACAGAGGATTAAAAAGCGATGTATGAGACCATGCTCAAAATTTCCCAAACGGTGGGAATAATGTATGAAGCTCTACAAAAAGAGACATAGGAAAAGGAGCAATTGCAGCTTCAGTTGCGAGCCATGGAAGAGGCCCTGGAAGAATTGAAGCACAACAAACAGAATCTTCAAACAGAGAACACTGAATTGAAGATGCTTCTACATGAAGAGAAAGAGGAAAAATAAAGTTTGCTACGACAACTACAAGCTAAGCACGAGGCCTTGCAAAAGCTACAACGTGACCCATGTGAGGTGAAAAATAGTTCCCCGAATTCATGTATGTTTCATGATGATAATTTCACTATTTTTGAAAATCATACCACAATAATTGGCTCCAAACTATTGAAGAAAATGCGGTATGAAGGAAAAGGCTTGGGCATTAAAGGCTAAGTCATTGTCAACCCCATCAAAGTAGAGGAAGTACCCCATCAGCCAGGACTTGGGTATGTCGGAAAGGAATTTGGGGAATTCGCCGAGACAACTACTGAACCACCAACAATAGATGATGAGAAGCCCTCATTAGTTCTTTCCATTTCAAAAGATGTTGATTTCCTTTCAATTTCATCTTCACATAGTATGATTTCTATTGGAGATGTGGAGATACCAATTACAGGGATAAACATGAGGCTCCTTACCAAGATGAGGTACAAGGAGGAAAAAGAACTTGGTGTTAATAACCAACACATAACTCAATCGTTGGAGGTTGCGTAGAGACCTCAATTTGCAAGCTTGGGATACACCAAAGGATAATGCTCGAAGGTGTCATATTCTTCCGAGGCATCGTCGAAATCGTCGAGGAAAGAGAATGATGGGAACACGCCCCCATCATCCCATGGCAGTGTCCATTGCAAGGAAAGAGCTGAGGCAAGCTCTCATCGCCATACTTACACTAGAGGCCACAAGGAAAGGTATAACTAGTCTCGGTATTCGAATGTTCATTTCGATTATAATCATGTTGTTAATGATGAACGTAAAACATGGCATCAAAAAACATGTACCTTTTGTGGATTACATAACCATACATTTTCTAAGTGTTGGAAAAGAATAGTAGCACCCAAAAGCAGGAGGCATGAAAGGCCCTCTCAGCAATAGGCAAAGAAACATGTTAAGCAGATTTGGAGGAAGAAGGCCTATTGAAGTCATTGCGACAGAAGTGGCCATCAAAGAGCCACATGTTGGAGGCTCCATCCAGCGCAGCACCTTAAAGACAAAGCATCGGTGCATGAACCAATTGAAGCAGTTATTCGACAATAAGAACCACCATAGGGGGATGACCCATTCACATTGATAAGTGAAAAAAGGTTTCTAGATATGTTATCTTGTCATGGTCATGCTTTTGTAAATCATTTGTTGCATTTTAAAATGTAAAAGTGATGATGTGTTTTCCATCACTTGTTAAGCAACAATGATGTTTGGTCTTATTTTGAGTTGCATGATAAACTCTGAAAGTGATGTTGTGTTCCCATCACTTGTTGATCCAAATGGATCCTAGAAAACCCTCTAAGACTTCAAACACTCGAAAATATCGCGAAAGAAGAACTTGAAGAAATAGCAGGTAACACAATATTGGAGGGTAAAAGTAGTGAAAAACAAGTTATCAGTAGCGATGCATAGGAGTCGTCGGATCTGGCCGATCAATGGTCCAGATCCGATCGGCACATCGCAATCGACGATGACAGGCATAAGCTATCAGGGGGAAACCATATAACAGTTGCAATCGCAATCAGAGGGGTCAACGAGGACCGTCGATCAAGCGCGCAGATCGACTGCCCAAGGTGAACCCCGATATCGCAATCGGCAATCATAGAGGAGCACTTACCTAATGGTTCGGGCTCATGTGACATGCGACTCCGACAAGTCGCATCGCAAACTTGCATCAGAGCTACATAGAAGAAGATATATATATATATAGATAGATATATATGTATGTATGTATGTGTATATATATATACATACATATATAATATTATATATATATATATAATATATATAATATAAATATATAAATATATATATATATAATAAAAGATATGATGTATGTAGTGTGTGTGGGTATTATATATATATATATATATAGACATATATATATGTAACGCGATGGCCAGAACCGATAACGATATAAATGATATTCCATATGTTTTGAGATCCGCCCAACAAACAGTTTGTGTGTATTTTCTCGTATTTCGTTTATTAAACAAAATGTGAAGGGATAAAGCGTCGATGCGATGTTACGGACTCGAAAGGTTTTATTAATGCTATTGAATATTATTTCAAATCCGACTAAAGCCATTTTCACGAGGTTTTAATGTTTTTAATGTATTCTTTTTTACAAAGGGAAACCATAATACAAGCGGGATTTCGGGAGGCCCAAAGGTGGTAAGTGGTTTGGGCCGGACTTCACCCGAGCACATACAATGGCTGCCACGTTTCCAGACTAAGGAGAGAGAAAACCACCCTCATCAGGCGGTTAACTCCAATATGAAAGAGTCACCCAAAATGAACCACAGCCATTGGATATGGATCTCCCAGATCAACAGTGGAGATGCAATAAGAGTTATAAGGCGAAACTTATAATATTTCAAATCCAATGAATAGTGATTTGGCAAATTTTCCCGTGTTTTGCAGCCTTTCTCTGTGTAAATAGAAAACGACCTATTTTGGGATTTCAAAGGCCCGATGACCCATTCCATTATAGAACAGGTGGCCACCATCCCTGGAAGCATTTAGAAATTATTTCTAACACTCAGAAAGGGATCTGAGCAAATAGAGGTCGGGAAGCCAAAGAGGTCAAGAAGGTGAAACAAACAGGCAGCGTCGATTGGCTTTAAAGCCACAGATTGACAAGAAACAGAGACAAGCAGTGCTGAGACAGAGATCAAACAGAGATAGAGAGTCAATAAGGAGAGTATGTGTACTCAAAAGAGACTTGGGGGATCCAAGTAAAGCCTTATTGTTTTGTATATGATGTGTGAGTCTCAATTTGAGCTCACTGTTGTAAAACTCTGCTATTGAAGACATAATAGAGAGGCCACCACTGAAGTCTGACATAGTCCAGGAGTTTTGGGTGAACTCCATATTAGACTTGTTGTGTTTATGTGTGTTTTCTATTATGTTTCTTTAATTTCTTCATTGTCTATGTATTTCGCAATATTATCGATCCATTGCACAAAGTAACATAGACATATCCATGCACATGAGTCTGTAATACCTTAATAAATGTCTTAGATCTCATTATCAGATCAAGTGGTATCAGATCTTTAGGTTTGCTAAGGTTAGACAAGCTTGTGCTGGATTGTTGAATGCTAACTAGGTCAAAGCTCAAATTAGGAGAAGGTGAACTGGTTGAGACTAACCCAGAAATCAGAAGAGTCTATCTTAGGAGGAAAATGGCAGAAGAAATTCCCTCGGAATCATACTGTCAATTCATGGACAGTTTCATGACCATGAGAACCGTGGTAGAAGAGATGTATCAAGAATTTAAGAAAGGTCGAGGTGAAGATACTTCAACCTCCAAACAAGACAAAGGAACAAAATAACCTCTTCTAGATGGCCATTCTGAAGGCAAAGTGAAAGGAAAAGAGCCTCCTCTAACAACACCTCCTTCTAGCCCTTTGATTAAATTAGATGTAAAATTTGATTTGCCAATATATGATGGAGATTAAATGCAGAAAAGATAGATAACTGGATTAGACAGATTGATGTATATTGTAGGGCATAGAACATTGATTCAGAAAGGAGAAAGATTCAGTTGGCCAGCCTACGCCTTAGAGGAACTGCCCTAGTGTGGTGGGAAGGCATGACCCAAGCTGATCTGAAGAAGCATGGTAAAATTCTTTCTACCTGGAGTGAATTTGTTTCTGCCATTAAAAAACAATTCTATCCACTAGCTTATATGTAGCAAGGCATGATGAGTTGGAAAACTCTGCGTCAATTAAAGGGGCAAAGTGTACAAAGTTATACCCACGAATTTAGGAAAAGAGATTTAATTCTAGACATTTCTCTAGACTCACCTGAAACTTTGCTGAAGTATATAGGTGGTCTACACAGCTATTTGAGGCACACCATTCTCATGTTTAACCCTACTAGCATAGACGAGGTATCAGTTCAGGCTACACATCTGGAGGCTAGAGGCAAGAATGTGAACCTAGAGATTAGGGGATCATCAAAACCCACTGAAAGCAAGAACAAGGAAAAGAGGAAGTAGAAATGGAAAGAGAGGAAGGCAAACGTTGTACAGAAAGACAAACCTTCATGCACTCACTGCAAGAAGGATGGACATGATGATGAACATTGCTGGTCTTTGCATCCAGAGCTGAAACCCAAGAAGTTCGATGCTAAGAAGAAGAAGACTACTGATGCTATTCAGAAATATTTGGGGTCAGACTCAGGTGATGAAACAACAAACATAGCTACAGGTATAAAAGGTAAAAAATTTGAAGCATCTACTAGTAATTCTGCACAATCTAATGATAAAGAAAATGAGAGGAAAGGAAATAAGATTTTTCATATTAGAATTATTACGAAGCATCAAAAGATTGATACTTTATTTGATAGTGGTTCACAAGTAAACTTGATTTCTGAAGCAATTGTAAAGAAGTTGGGACTACTAACCACACTTCACAAGAAGCCATATCCATTAGGTTGGGTATGTGATAAAGCAATGCTACAAGTGACTAGACAATGTAAACTTAGGTTTGCTTTTGGGTCAGCATTTGTGGATGAGGTTGAGTTAGACATAGTTCCCTTGGATATATGTGGTATTGTTTTAGGAAGTCCTTACGTGTATGATAGAAAAGCCATTTTATATAGAGCTGAAAATAAGTATCAACTCACAAAAGATGGAATAGAATATATTGTAAGAGATCATCAACTCAAAAATAATTATACTCTCATAAACTCAGGGCAGATGAAAAAAATTGTAAATTCATGTAAGCAATTTTTACTAATGGTTGTAAAGGAAAAGAAACTTGATAAAACCAATGTATTTGAGGGCTGTAGCGCTAAACAAAAAGTTGATTTAGAAAAATTTGTTTCAGAATATGATATCTTATTCCAAGAACCTAAAGGTCTGCCACCCAAAAGGGAAATTGTACATGATATTCATTTGCAGCAAGATTCCCCATTTCTTAACATCATAATGTACAGGTTATTCAATTTAGAGAATGCAGAGATCAAGAAACAGTTACAGGGGCTGCTCGAGAAAGGGTTCATAAGGCCAAGCACATCACCATGCAGATCTCCAATCGTGTTGGTGAGAAAGAAAGATGGTTCGTGGAGGATGTGCATTGATTACAGAGCGCTAAATAAAATAATGATCAAGAATCATTATCCCCTTCCTTGCATTGATGATCTATTGGATCAGTTGAAAGAAGTTGTTGATTTTTCCAAGTTGGACTTGCGTAGTGGCTACCATCAAGTCAGAGTTGCAAAGCAATATGCATGGAACACTGCTTTCAAAATGAAGCAAGGGCTGTATGAATGGCTAATTATTCCTTTTGGCTTAAATAATGCTCCTACCACTTTCATGAGAGTTATGAATGATGTACTCCAACCTTTTATTGATGATTTTGTAATTGTATATTTAGATGACATTCTTGTTTCCAGTCAAACATGGGAAGAACATTTAAAGCATGTAAAGCAAACTCTAGATGTTTTGAAGAAAGAAAATCTCTATGTTAAGTTATGAAAATGTGAATTTGGAAAAACATGTTTGAATTATTTGGGTCATATTGTAGGGGGTGGTGAATTGAAGATAGATCCCTCTAAGGTTGAAGTCATTTTGAACAGGCCTAAACCCAAATCTGCTACAGAAGTTAGGAGCTTCCTAGGGGCAACACAATATTGGAGAAATTTTGTTGCTAACATTTCCTTAATTGCAGCTCCCTTACATGATTTGAGAGGATTGAACAAGGTGTTTCAGTGGGGAGGCAAATAGCAGAAAGCCTTCAACACCTTGAAATAAAATATTAGTACAACACCAGTACTAGAATTGCTAGATCTTCAAAGACCATTTGAGATTAAAACAGATGCCAGTGATTATGCCATGGGAGCAGTATTGATGCAACATGGTAAACCCATATGCTATCATTCTGAGACATTTAATTCTGCAGTAGTTAATTATCCCACATATGATAAAGAATTGTATGTATTAGTGCAGAGTGCGAAAAATTGGAAACATTACCTATTGGGCAATGAAACAGTGATACATACTGATCATCAACCACTTCAATATTTACACTCACAAACTAAGTTGCAGCAACCAAGACACTATAGGTGGATGGGTTTTCTACAACAGTTTCATATAGTCATCAGACATAAGAAAGGCATACACAATAAAGTTGTAGATAGGTTGTCTAGACCAATCATCAATGCATCTACTATACTTAAGCATAATTTAGTATTGCATGAAAGCTACATTGAACAGTATGCTCAAGATGTAGATTTTAAAGATGTGTATGCAACTTTAAGTCATGGCAAACAAGTAGAAGAATTGGATTGTCATGTTAAGGACCAACTCTTGTATCATTTGGGAAAGTTATGCATTCCTCAAGCTGAGAGAGTTAATATAATCCGAGAAGCACACACTTCTCTAATGTCAGGTCATTTTGGTGTAAGTAAAACAGTTGCATAGCTGCAAAGATTCTGCTATTGGCCAAGAATGCATGAAACGGTTTCTAGATATATTAAAGGGTGTACCATGTGTGCTAAAAGAAAGCCCAGCAATAGAAAACTAGGCTTGTACACTCTACTCCCAGTTTCTTCTCTTCCTTGGGAAAGTGTTTCCATGGACTTTGTTGGGGGATTGCCAAAATCCAGAAAAGGTCATGATTATTTATATGTTATTGTGGACAGGTTCAGCAAAATGTGTATTTCAATACCTTGTAACAAGTAGATTATAGTTGAACAAACAACAAAATTGTTCTTTCAACATGTTTGGGTGCATTTTGGGTTACCCACTTC
The DNA here is from genome assembly GCA_000404065.3 of Pinus taeda. Lineage (NCBI taxonomy): Eukaryota > Viridiplantae > Streptophyta > Pinopsida > Pinales > Pinaceae > Pinus > Pinus taeda. The sequence continues at coordinate 4,818 of APFE031390715.1, read as the reverse complement.
CATAGTATCTGATCGAGATTCCCAATTTCTTGGGAAGTTTTGGTCAAGTCTGTGGGGATTGATGGACACCAGACTAAAGAAGAGCATAGCCTTTCATCCACAAACAGATGGCCAAACAGAGGTGGTCAACAAGATAGTGATCCAGTTGCTCAAGGGCTATTGCAGCAAGCATCCCAAGTTTTGGGATGAGCATTTATGTTATGTGCAACATGCTTACAACTGTGTTAAGCATTCTTCTACACAAAGATCTCCTTTTGAGACTTGTTTTGGTTTCATACCAAGGTATCCCTTGGATTTTTTCTTTAGTAAAGACATAACAGTTGATGGACACAATGATGTGGACAAAGCAACTAAGTTCATTGAACATATCCAAGAAATTCACCGGGCAGTGCAACAACAGCTCGAAATAACTAAGCCAAGTACAAGGCAAGGCATGATAAGCATTGAATTGAGCATAGGTTCCAAGTTGGTGATCAAGTCTGGTTGTACATCAGCAAAGACAAAATGCAAGGTGAGGGTAAGAAGTTGAAGCCAATAAGGTATGGGCCTTTCAAGATACTTGAGAAAATTGGTGAGAATGCTTTTTGCCTTGATTTTCCAGCTTACATGCACATCTATTCAGTAGTTAATGCAGAGAACTTGACACTGTTTAAACCTTCATTCATTGAAGATCCCGAAGAGCAAAGTCAGTTGCCTTCTATTGATGATCTGTTGTGTTATCACTGACAAAATTTCGATGCTAAATGTCTGCAAATAAGCACATGAACCCTTTTAGCAGTTTTGCAGCGCAAAATGTTTAGGTGATTTCAGTAGCGCATAATTCATATTTTGCACTGGCTGCACTGCGAAATTGGGGATTTGTTTGTGTTATCACAAAATCAGTATTGATGGCTGCTAATCAGTAAGACCCTATGTAACTATTTCAGACCAGACTTTTAGCTAAGGATTAGCCTCCCTAACCTGAGAGGGCTCTCTCAAAATAAACTACTGATTTATCTTTAAACACAAAGAGGGCTAACTCTTGAAATGAAAATTT